>JAQGAJ010000041.1:0-27713 GCA_034689365.1 Liebstadia similis | reverse complement strand
ATCAAAAATTTATTATATAATCGATTCTTTCAATAGTTTAATGATTTAAACATTGAGTTAATTATTGAAACATTTATTCCATTTTTCAATTAATGTATTCTTTTGTTTCGATCGCTGATTAAAACTATAAATATTTTTTATAATCATTAAAATATAATAAACAAAAATGATTTAAATTTATTATAAATAGAATTTAATTTTGATTGAATTGATATCTCGAATGATATGTCGTTTATATTTGCGATGGATTTCTGGTTTCACTAAAAATAAAATTTTCAGTCAAAACAATAAAAAAAAGGTTTGATATCCGAAACGATCGTAACTTTGAATTTAAATGTTTTTTCGGTCGAATATTAAAACCAGAGTTCAATTAAGCAATAAATCATTAATCGATGAAATATTTTTTTGTTTTCACCCATTTATTACTTTTATAGCTCTTCTAATCATTAATTTTCTTCCAATCTTTCAAACGATTCAAAAGTCGTTTTTCGATAAATATTTAAATTTTATTTATGATTCGAGTCAACCCTTTCTCGGTCTCAAAGCCTGAAGTTTGATATTTCGGTAATCGATTCGCGTTTTCCGATGTTTTGAGAGATGTTTTAAATAATTTATTAATGAGTCTCACATTAAAAGTGCATTTTTCGCACTAATTATATCACAATTTACTCAAAATATTTGTAAAATTAATGAAAATATTTTGTATAAAAATTGAAAAACAATATATGATATGAGAGTTTAGGCGCAATCACAAGACTCGACGACCATATTATTCAAGTTCTTCTGAAACACGTTGTTGTTGTCGTCCACGTATATCAACGAGATCTAAGTCAACCAGAGGTTAGATAAGAGGTCATACAAGGGGTCAAACAGGAGGTCAAACAAGAGGTCAAACCTGGGCTTAGATTCAAGAATCAGTTTTAAACTAATCATTAAATTATTTATCATTGAGTCCGAAATTATAATATTCTGTTTCACTAAAAGACAATCTCAGAGATAGTATTCTCTATAAGTTATAACTCTTTGGAAATTCTTATAATACTTATAAAGAATTGTAAGTTTCAAAAGAATTTGATTACGTGTGACATTTCCCGCGGTGAACAACACATACTAATCGCTGGATATTTTCCTGTGAAGAGATTCAGATAACTGATAGTTGGTATCGATATTTGATGGTCAGACTGACCGATGACAGTCGTGTGATGATATCGCGCGTTACTTATATCACATTTTCCTATTCAATCGATTCAATCGTCTGTTAGTTTCATTTGATTTGATTTAATTCAAACAAACCTTTGCAATAGTTTGCGTTATAGCCCGGCGGCTGAAGAATCCAATTGTCCCAACCTTTGTTCAAGTGGTCAACAATTAATCTTATGTCCAATCATTAGTTTCATACCTATAGTGGTAAAGTTGACGTAAAAGCTTTCGCGACAACAAGAAGTCGTATTTCCCGAACAGTCGATACTTCGTTTCGATCGCATTAACTGTAATCACAATTCAAACGGTTATTAGTTATCGATATTATAGGCATTTGAACGCAAGAAATGATTGAATTCAAAGAATTCTATTGATCTTTGATTAGAAATTAAAAAATAGTGTAAAAGCTATGAGTTTTGGTTAATTATATCGATAAATGTGATTAAATCTCTTTGATTTAAGTTAAATTGATATTTTGAAATAGATTTGTTTGGTTTCGGCCTTCGATTAGTTATATTTAATGATATATTTGTCAATCAATAGTTAATTTACATTCATTAGTGATCGTCTCGTCATTCAAATCGTTGATTATTTTTTCGGTAAATTATGTTCGATTGAAATCCTGATTGAAAACCTTGTTATATGTGATTTAGCTCTTGATCGCAGTCAATGTTAAACCGGTCATAAATCAAAATCGTGATCAGTTTGGTTAATAAGACGAGCACTTAATTAGTTTAATTAATTTTTGTTAATTATCGCAATTTTTGAATTCATATATAATATGATAAATAAGTCGTGAAATTCAATGTCAATAATTTGGTCAAAACTGGTTTCGATTAAATGTTTTATTCAAATCGACAAAAAGCTATTTCTCTATTTCGACAATTCTTGGTAAACAAACAGATCCAGGCCTTAAAAATGATACTCTAATTATTAAACTAAAGATAAAAGTGTACCGAAATGACATAATGGGTAAGTTTTAACTTCAATCCACGATAAGAAAAGCAAAATAAAAGTCAAAATTTTCCTCGAATTTACTTTTGCTATAAAAGTCGGGGAATCTATTGGTTCTATCGAGGACTTCAAGTTTCCTGATTGTCATCTTTATAGCTATAATTTGTTAGATTTGTTTCAATGGAATGCAAACGATTGGCACAGAATTGGTATAGAATTGGAATGATTGAGATTAAACTGTTCTTAAAGTTGTTGGAAAGGGTTTCGAAAGGAATCTTCGGATCATTTTTTGATACTTAAATGTAGATATGGTTTGTCATTAAGTAATGTTCAATGAAATCGTTAATCAAATACTAATCAATAATTAGTATAGCCTTGGATTATAATTAGGAAAGAGTTTGAAACGATTATCAAATGAGCCCAACGACGAAGACGTGATCCAAGACGTGATCCAAGACGTGCCTATCGGTGATCCTATCGGTGATCCTATCGGTGATCTCATCTGAGCGCAGGCAAACAATTAATCGCTCCGAACATTAATATTCAAATTACGCCAAATTCTGGCCATTTTAGACATGTGTTGGACATGTGATCAACCATTGCTTTATGGTTACAAACGATATGTTAAGCGAATTCTCATATTAGGAATAGACAGAAAAGATAAAAAACAATTGATTTGAATATCAATGAAATGTCTGTCAAATGGAATATTCATATCTCGGTTCGAATTTTAAAGTTTTTTATATTATGAATGAATGAGTTATCTCTGAAAACAAATTTGAGACCCAATAGACTGCTATTCCTGAAGTGATCACAACTCTAATGATGTTAAAAATTGTTTTCCTTATTCTTCTGATCGATGGATCCGATTGTGAATCAGCCACGAGTTCCTAAATTTAATGTTTGTGTGATCTTTGATCTCAAATACTTTTGATTTGCAGTTCAAATCAATTTTGAATCGATATTTGCAGAACTTTTGATTACATAAAGCATTAAATATTATTATTTGCAGAAATGAAAATATGATAATAATTGAGATCTTATTCTTATTTTAATACAATTCAAGGAAATTCCTATTAAATACATAAATAAACTTATTATTTGAAACTAATCTTCAATTTCATGCATTAATTTGCGGCTAAACGTAAAAATCAATTGAATTAAAGTATTAAATGTTTAATAATTTATCACTTATTTAAGACATGAATCGATAGATAAATAAAAAGATTGATTAATAGCTTATTTGAGTAATAGATTTGCAAACTTAAACACTTTTTTCTATCGATTTAAACGATGTTTTATTTTTCCTCTAAAGCCATCGAAATGACAGTTAAATAGTGTTTGTTATCGGAAGTGAACCGATAGTCACAATCGGTATGAAACCCAATGTCAGGGAAGGGTCGCCACGAATGACACAAACGATTGTCACACAAATAACTATTTGACACTAACCTTAAAGCAGTCCTAATCTTTCATTTGTTTAATTTTGATAACCAAGAGTGGAATAATACCCGAGTTCTTTGGATCGAAAAGCATTGCCTCAAAAGCGCTACCAATTATAGGATAACTTTTATTTATGGAAGATATTAATAGAAATTAGTCCAACTCTTGCGGGAGTATTGATAGAAACTGATTGTATGTCAATTCAGAACTGCCATCGATTCTAATCGTATCACCACTTCCTTCGACTCAAGAACTGGTGATTCGACAATATTTCGAATCAAATCAATGGATTAGATATTAAATCTGAATCTAATCGAAGGAATCGGTTATACGAACTAACAATTAATGGCTTCCAAATCAATGCCAATAGTGTTTGATTAACGCTATTATCGAAATCACTTGAGTTTATGTCGAAACCAAACGCTTTCTGATTCTCAGTTTTGGATAAATATTCCCATAAATAGGTTAAGAGTTTGAACTCTCGGCCAACAAATGGTTTGACTTTCGGTCGCTAAGACTTTGAATAAGTTATCGATTCAATGATTAATGATTGAAGCGATTGTTATTTGGCTCTAAATATTTACACAAAGCTGTCAATCAATTAATTTGTTGATATCTAAAGTCTATTCTTCGCGCAAATGAGTAATTCTATCAATCGGGAGATCATTCAATGGTCACTCACATTGTGGTTGAAGTGTTCGACTGTGAGGAAGGCGTCCCTCATATCGAAGCTTTCGCTGTCAAATGAGACCAATTTGTTAACTTTGAGTACCTCTGGTCTCAACATTTGTGTCAAATCGTATTGAAGCCAATTGGAAGACATCGAAGAAGACATCTGTCTCTCCATCGCTGATGAGGTGTCGTTTTGCGGACCTATTATTCCAAGAACTCTCATATTACTGATATCCTGATACCGAGTCAACACTCCATTTATGGGAACCGCAGTCGAGATAACAACCAATTCTTTGTCGACAATATTGATGTCGAAATCGGAATCGATTTGAGATGACTTTTGCTTCACATATAACGAAACCTTTTTTATCGATTCGTACGAATTCTTGGCCACAGATATGTTAAACTGCGGTATGTTTTGACGTCTTATTGTCGGGAATATAAACAGTTTATCCGATTCTTTGGGCTCTTCTTTGATCGGTTCCGGCGGTTGAACTGAACTCAAGGCTAGAGAAGACACTTCCAAAAGTTGTAGATCTGGACAATTGTGGGTTAGTTTGTCATAAAGTGGGTTAGTTTTGATCCGATTATTAGAGATTACTTACAATTATAGTTTTCGAGGTCCTTCTGAAGAAGTTTTGGGGCTTCGCTGAGACCCAGTTTGGACAGAATCTGATGTTTAATGTATTCCAAGCGCTGAATGTATTCCTCTCTTGGATTCACTGTCTGTTTGTCTTTACTGCACGACTGACACGACTTTACCCTTTGATTGGAACTCCTTTTGGGTGACATCGGTTGGTGTTTGAGCCAAAAGGTTGAAGTCGTTTGGTTCCCATAAGAAGTTCTGTTTTCACTAAACTTATCACTTGTGAGACCACTCTCTGTGCTCAAGGAATTTGTTTCCAACTGTTTTCGTTCCATAAGACTATTGATTAGAATCTGATCCGACTTTTCGGTCTCTAAAATAATATAAGAATTTGTAAATCGAATCGAATTACAAGTTAATAGAAATGAAGTCAAACATAGAATCAGTTTTGAATTCATTTTCACTTTCAGACAAGACTTTGAGAACTTGAACGACCAAAACGACTGAATGTCAGCGCATATAAGACTTGGCTATAACTAGAGTTGGCTCAGACTCGAGAACCTGTGCCCACACAGACTTCGCACCGACCGTAAAGTGAGTTTGACTGCAGTGCGAGACTTGAGATAAACATAAGTTGTATTAAACGCAAGAATTTATTACATTTTAATTGACTTACCTTTCGATACCTTAGTCTGAATGAGATTCAGGTCTGAGTCGTGTCCCGAATAACACTTGTCTTAAATGAACGGTTCAAAGAAGAGGAGTGTTCTGAGCGCTTGACAACAAACACATCACTTCTTGTGCCCAAATGTCTCTCTTTCGTCGACACCAAGCGATCCGAAGCTTTCGTATTAATATAATCCAGTTGGAATTCAAATTATTTTTCAGACACTTTCTTACGACTTAGCAACAGGTCTGCACAGGTCTGGGCTCAGGTCTGCACACCATTCGCTTCCTTTATAGTCTCACTCCTCCCGTCTCAGACTCTCTTAACTTTTGTCCACTTTCTCGCCTTTTTATGCAAAGTCTGATCCGTTTTATTGCATTTGTTTTGCTTTACAATCACATAACAGACAACATATGCCGTCCAATCGGTTCTATTCCCAGACATCCAAGAGTTAAGTCTCGGAGAGATATGAGAACCTCTACTGAACTTTGTTTCATCCAAATGAAGATTTGGATTTCGACCCCTTATGACAGGAAATGTCAAAACAATTGCTTTCAACCAATAAATTCGATCGACTTTTTGCATAATTATAGAGTTTGCATGAAATCAGATGAGAGATCGCATTAGAACTCACTTTCAAAGACATTACTCTCATCTGATCTTAATGTCAAAAACTAATCAAACTATTAGTTAGTTTGAAGATCTCATTCGACCAAATCGTATATAATTGGATAGAATGTCAATCCTTTGTCATTCTCTATAATAATGATATTTTTTGCCATTTTATGCAATTCTCTGATTAGAAATTTTAATTCCAAGGATAGATAACTTTTATAGCTGTAGTAATACTTAATCGTCTAATTATTATTCAAGACTTAATTGGTTGACAAAACTAAAACCATTTTCTAGATTTCATTGGAACGGATGAGCTCTGAATCGCAATCAATTGAGAGAAAGAGAGAAACAATTTTCAGATTCACTTTTTTAATGAAGATTTGCTGACATTTTAATCACAACTTTATTATTAAATATAATTAATCGATGAAAATATACTGAAAGCTATGAAATAAAGGCATTCAATTGTTATAATACCCGCCTCGAGATCCTCGCGGCGGTCGATTCGGTCGACCCCTGAAGTTCCCGCGCGTAAATGTTTTGCTGTACCGAAGTCTTATAGTTCTTCCGGACTGTATTCCACTCGGATTCGGTTGTTGAGGACCTGTTGAAGGGGCCGGCGGTCGGATGCCCTGCATATCAGTACTCGGGGCCGGAGATGTCGGCGGAAGTATAGGCCGTCTTTGGAGACCAGTTCTTTGAGGACCGAATGAACGACCTCTTCGTGCTGTGGGAACACCTCTGGTAGAAGTTGTAACAGAGGTTGAGCTCGAGATTGATTCGTTAGGGAAATGAGAAACTACTTCATCGCCTCTTTCTTCTGTGTCTTCAGTGGTTCTCATTTGTGCTTCACTTTCAGTCAGTTCGACAGTTCCTTCACTCTGTCCAACATCTGCTTCAATGAGTTCAGTGTCAACTGAAGACTGACCAATCGGATTGAGTACATCTTCAGCGCCAGTATTACTCACTTCGCCCTCTAATTCTGTTGGAATAATAGTTTCGGTGATATTTTGGTCAACACTGAAGCTCTGATTGGGTTCGGCGTCGCCTTCACTGCTCTGAACAGTCGAATGAACGCTATTATTTGCGGGACTGTTGGCCAACGGTGTGGTCGGAACGCTTCGTCCGTTGTTATCGTCGAACTGAGACAAATCCATTCGCGTGTCGTCGACGCCGAGTGTGGTCTCAGTGGCTAATTGTGATAACGGAGTGTTCTCTGGAATGGAAGAACTAAAGACGAATCTGGACTGAGGAACGCGAGGAGAGTTGAGTGCGTCCGCAAAGCTATCTCCCCGTCGGGGGACAAACAGGGTTGGAGTGCTCGGGACAATGCCGTCCCCCTCATCATAGTTGGAGCCCTGTTGGGCCTCTCGAAGATAAAACGATTGCCGATTGAAACCCGGCCTTTGTATTGGAGTCGGGATTTGTATAAAAGGATTGGTTTCGGTGGTCGACGTAACTATTGATGTGACCGCACTCGAAGAAGTCGGGACATTCGGGTCTGTCATGAATTCAAATAAGTAATTAAAACTTTAAATTGATATAACAATCAAATACCTGTTGATTCTGAGACTTCGATAGCAATGGATTCTTGTTGTGGTTCTTCAACTTCTTCTTCTCTCGTATCTGACATCTCTGGCATCACTCCAACCACTTCAGAATCTTCCGGATTATTATCCGAAACATCGTTCTGTTCGTCGTCATAATGAGATCCATCGTCTTCTTCATAATCTTCGCCTTCATTTTCGTAGATCTCTTCACTCCCTTCGACCATCTCTTCATTTTCTTCGTCATAATGCGAATCTTCCTCTTCTTCCTCTTCATCATCTTCTTCTTCCTCTTCTTCTTCGTCTTGATTGTCATCACATTCCTGTTCATCTCTCTGTTCATCATCAGAATCATCACTTTCTATGACAATCACATCATCGTCATCGCCATCATCTTTTACAACCATTTGATGTCTTTGTGGCGATACTTCTCTTTCTTTGAATTCCTCTTGAGTCCCAATAACTTCTTGTTCGACATCTGTTCTTATTTTCTTGGGATCTATTTGAGAATTTGGTTCTTCAATAGTCATTCGAGTTCTTTTAAGACAAATCTTATCGCGATTGCGGTCTAATCTTATTGTTGACGTCGAGGGTTCGGTCATTTCTGATCTGACGACTGCACTCGTGACCGAAGAATGTGCTTCTTCTCTGTCTTGAGAACGATCTTCAATGTAAGGCACATCAAGGGATTGGGATTCACTCGTTTCGCTCAGTGGTTGTGAAGCAATGAATTCTTCCATTTGGTCGTCCGCTTCAGAAGTGATTAATTCATGGTCTGAACTCGAATTCGGAGGAACGACAGTTACTTGGGATACAGTTTGTGTCGGCTGTACCGCTGCCTGTGGTACAGATTGGTGTGCGGCCGACTCTTCGGTCGTGGGTTGCACTGTGGCAATAGTGGCCGTTCGGGCCGAAACATTGGCCGCGCGACCCGTTCTGTGAAGAGTCGGTGCCACTGCCAGAGGTCTTATGCTCGCAGTTGGAGTAGACTTAGTAGATAAGGGACGGACAGGTTGTGTGGCGGCTGGTTGTGGATGAACTGAATGACGGACTGGGTTTGGAGACTGCGATGTCTGGACTGAAGCTGTGGACACACCAACAGAGACACTGACTGATTGAGATGACTGTTGGGTCTGTTGTTGGCTCTGTTTCTGTTGTTGTTGTTGTGTTTTCAGGTCTTGAATTTGTCTCAAAGCGTCGGTTAACTCCTTCTTATGTCGAACCTCTTTGGCATCGCATTGAGACCTATATGTACTCATTCTAAGAGTGCTTTCCTCTAAAGACTGTTCCAATTGTTTGATTTTATTTCTAAACTCTTCGATGATCTTTTCGAGTCCTTCTTTTTCTTTCAATATATTAGATTTTTCGGTAGAAATAGCGGCCAATCGTTGTTTGGCTTGAAGTGCAATCTTCTTTGCCTTCTCTTCTTTTTCCGTCGCCTGAACTTTGGCCGCATCTCGTTCTTCAGTGACTTGAGTTAAATCAGTGGTCAGTTTAACAATTTGTTGTTCTAAAGTCTTAATCTTTGCATTCAGTTCTTCGACTTTTTGTTGAAGTTCTGGTGTCTGTGGATCAGCGATGACCTGAGGGGTCAAAGTCTCTTTGCTTTCTTTCAATTTGTCGAATTCGAGTTTGAGTTCATCGTATTGAGCTTTGTACTTTCTCGCAACTTTCTTCAACTGAACAATTGTGTTCTGATTGGAAGCATTTTGTGGCAAAGATTGAATTTGAGGTGAAGTGTTGGCGCTATTGCTCGGACTGGCATTGAGCCTATCTCTCAAAAGTTTCACCTCATTCTGAGCCTCGACATACTGTTCTCGAAGTGTATTGAGTTGCGACTGAAGAGCTTTATTGGCTTCTATTGTCTCTGAAGAAACCGTTGGAATGATATTCGTCTTATGAGAAGTCAATTCTCGAGCCCGCGCGGCGTTGAGTTCCCCTCTGATGGCAGTCAACTCGTTCTCTAAACTCTTTATTTTAGTTTTCGAGTCAATCACTTCTTTTTGGGTCAACATATTCTTTTCGAGTTCTGCGCTCAGTTTATTCTGGATCTGTTGTAATTGCTTTTCTAAGAGTTGAGTGGTCTCTGAATGCTTTTCACTGTCTTTCTGGCATTTGTTTCTCAAAAGATTGTTTTGTTTCTCTAACTTCACAATTTGTGCCTTAAGTTCTCGAATTGATTCGCTTTCCGATTGATTAAAACCGCTTTGAATTGTCTGTAAAGTAGTTATGAGTTTACTTTGATTTTCTTGATTTCTGATAAGTAGTTCTTTTTCTTGAAGAAGTGTCACTTCATTGCTTCGATACATATCGCGTTCAGATTTAAGGTTTTCCACATTCATCTCCAATCGACTGATCTTATCGTTTGCATTAAGCAATTCCTGTCGAATAAGAGTCAGACTTTGGTCTTGTTTTTTGTTGTTTTGCGTTAAAACAGTGTTCTTTTCGCGAAGTAAAGCGTTTTCTCTTTGGAATTGTTCGGCATTTGTTTTAAACATTTCGAGTTTTTCTGAAGTGAATGTTAGTTCGGACGATGTCTTCGCGCACTCAATCTTCAAATTAGATAATTCTTCTTTCATTTTATTATTAGTTTCGGTCAAAGCCTTCAGTTTATTATCATTTTCTTCGTGGAGTTTTTCCAATTCTGATTTAATTTCATCAAAACTTGCTTTCAGTTTGTTATGCTCTTCAGCGGTGACACTATTTGGCGAACTGAACAAACGATGAGCTAAAGAAGCCAAAGGAGACTTTTGAAGCTGAGTGGGGTCGGGATTTGCGGCCAACATCTTATAGACGTCCCGTTGTTTGATCAAAGCCTCGACCATTTCTGTCTGTTGTCGTCTCTCAGTTCTCAAATTCTCCAATTGAATGAGGGCTTCGTCCAAATCTCTTTGAATCGCAGCTCTTTGTTCATCATTCTTATCGCTTTCCAATCTCTTGAACTTTTCTTTCGCATCTCTTAAAGCATTCATTAGCTCACGATTTCTGCACTGAAGTTCTTCGATATTCCTGAAGGTAATCAGTTCTGGCGGGACATCGTTTTCAGACGACGATATTAGGGAGTCTTGTTCTTGACTGACTCGGAACCCTCGGGCCTCTTGAACACTCTTGATAAGGGCCTGGATCTGTCGGGAGAGGTCCCTGTTCTCAATCTCAAAGCGATTTATTTCGCGTTCATATTGTTTGCTGATTCGAAGAATTGTGTCTTTCTCTTGAAGCCAGAGTTCTCGATCATTCATCAAAACAGAGATTTGGTTCTGAAGTTCACTAATATTTTGAAGCGCGCGGTTATGTTCTTGTATTTTGCGATGAAGTAGTGGTGAATTCTCTTCGGCTTCTGTTATCATATGATTCAACCGTTCTTTGAGAATAGCGTTTTCGTGTTTCTGATTCTCCAGTTCTTGTTGTGTCGAAACTAATTCATTGAAGATTTTAGTAAAACTCGAGTCATTTCCCAAAAGTTTTTTCGTATTAGAAGCCAAAGGATATTGTCTTTCAAACTCAACTTCTTTGGTAGTGATGGCCAAAGTCTTCTTGAGATCTTCCAATTGTTTAGACAAATGACTGTTTTGTTCTATCGATTCATTCAATTGTTCGCCGAATCGTCTTTGAGTTTCATTGAATGCGACTTCGAGTTCGTTGTGCGCCTCTTTCGCCGATTGCAGCAGTTTTTGCATTTCTTCGATTGTCTCAACGAGTTCTTCATTTCGTTTCTTCAGTTCGGCGTTTGACTGCTTGTGGAGATCCACGAGATTGCTTTGAGCGTTCAACTCGTTCTGGAAGTCTTCTTCTAACTGTTGACTGTAGTGTTGGATCTCAGATATTCTTTGGGCTAAAGATTCGATATTTTTATCTTTTTTATCGATCACTTGCTTCAAGTGTTTGTTTTCTTCTGAAATCTTAGTATTTTCTTCGGTCTTCTGGTCTAATAACGACTGCAATTCAATCACTTGTATCGCTCGGTCTTTCCTCAAAGCAAACAATTCATTGACTTTCGCGTTAAGCTCTTCATTGAGTGAATGGATTTGTTTGTTGAAGAGATCTCTTTCCCGAGTCATTCGGATCTCTTGGTGTTGAACGCAAGTCAGTTTCATTTGGAGTTCTTCGGCCTTAACGGTCGCCTCAAGTCTTCCCTCTTTATTGGTATTGAGTTTAGAGCAAACGGTTTTCAATTCGTTTTGAAGACTTTGGATCTCTTCTTGTCTTCTGTCCAACAGTTCCGTCAAATCTGTCTTATCTTCGGTCAATCGCTTAACCCTTTCTTTAAAACTATTCAACTCATAATTCAACGAATCTTTACCTAAAAAAGTAATAAAACATTAGAATCGGAAGAAGAAGTGAAGAGAGAGTACAAACATTCGAGTATCTCATAGTATTCGTGGCGAGACTTCTGAAGCAGTTCTTCGGTTTCCCTCAACTGATTCCTCAATTTGTCGCTGAAGTCTTCGTTCATCCGGAGTTTAGACTTTGAATTTTGAAGCTCCCGATCGATGGCATAGATCTTCTTCTCAGCATTAGTGGTGATATCAGACAATTGTGTCTTCAAATTATCGATTGCCGTCTGTTTGAGCTTCAGATGTGACTCCAATTTGGTCTTGAGATCAATCGACAATTGACTCATTTGATCGCCGCTCAAGACATCGTTCAATTGTCTGAACTCGGTTCCGGTCATTTCACTCATGTTCGGGTCAAATGTCTTCAAATCTTATCCTCAAATCATTTCTCAAAAATATAATTGTTTTGAAAACATTTGAGATTTGTTTGACTGAAAGTGCGGACTATTTATTGTCCAAAACATAAATACCGTATAAAAGGTATGAATCCCTCGACTGTTCAATGGTTTGAGACATACCTCACATCTCGAGCCTCGAGCGCACCCTTTCCTCGAACTTTGGACATAATATATGATGTCTTCAGTGATCAGTTGAGTGGTTGATGTCTGAGAGGAGTCCCGAGAGATGTCTCTTCTCGTGAGCGGCAAAGCTCTCAATCATTCAGCGATCAGAAGACCATTGGTTTGACTTATGTTTGGTTTAAATGGCTTTTGAGTTGATTTAAATCCCAATAACTTTGAGCCGCAGTTGAGGTCCGTTTGGAAGAGCGGAGAGTTGGACATCAATGGAAGTCCCGCACCCGTTCAATACGATGCCATCGGTGGTGCCGAACCCACACAACGATGACCCGGAGGCCGAGCACTTGGCTATCCTCCAGAGTCAGATCTTTCAGCCGTCGCCGATCCAACCTCCACATCACGACCACCTCTCTATGCCATCGACTCCTCAACAGCGAAGTGTCGGACCTCCAAGTGTTATACAAAGCACTGCCTCCCCGGCCAACCCACCGACCACTTCATCCAATACCCCAAACCCCGCCTCTAATTACATGCCATCGATGTTCGGAAGCGTTGGACCTCAGGGGCCGATGACACCGATGACACCTATGACTCCGGTCACACCGGTCTCCACCGATCCTGGAATTGTCCCTCAACTCCAAAATATTGTCTCTACGGTTAACCTCGGCTGCAGACTCGACCTCAAAAAGATCGCACTTCACGCCAGAAATGCCGAATACAATCCAAAGCGTTTCGCAGCCGTTATTATGCGAATTCGTGAGCCCAGGACTACGGCACTGATCTTCAGTTCGGGTAAAATGGTCTGCACGGGTGCTAAAAGTGAAGAGCAGTCACGACTGGCCGCACGAAAATACGCCCGAATTGTACAAAAATTGGGTTTCGATGTAATTAATCACTTCTTCGGATGGAATTCAATAATGATTTTATCAAATTTCAGGCAAAGTTTTCGGATTTCAAGATCCAGAATATGGTCGGCAGTTGTGACGTGAAGTTTCCGATTCGTTTGGAAGGTCTGGTCTTAACGCACAGCCAGTTCTCCAGTTATGAGCCCGAGTTATTCCCCGGTCTTATCTACCGAATGGTCAAACCCCGTATCGTTTTATTGATTTTCGTTTCGGGAAAAGTTGTATTAACAGGTAATCATTGTTCGCCACTCTTCAGACACTAATCTTTGTCCGACATTTCAGGCGCAAAGGTTAGGACAGAGATATACGAAGCCTTTGAGAATATTTATCCCATTCTAAAGGGATTCCGAAAACAATGAATCAAAGATTTCATCGACTTTTTTAGGAACAATCAAATCGACTCATATTTGGACATATTTTTGGTCTAAAAAATCATTTCATTAATTAATAATCGCTTTATTCGTTTAAATTAAAAATACATTTGATATGAATTATAAAAATGACTTTTTTTTGTGCCGATTATCACATATCGAACCATTCGGTAAAATACGTACATTTCGAAGGAGATATTGCGGTCCCTTCTCGACAGTCACTAAAGACCGGACACACACTGCACGGCATACGCATAAAACCGGTGTCTTTGGCCAACGATTCGATATATCGATAGGTTTTGTGTGTCTGACCGCTAGTATTGGCCACAGAAACCCGTTTTTCTACTTTGCCGTCGAATACAAGAGTGTCGAGAATGGATTCGATGTCTTCGACACTGAGTTGAACTTTACTAATACCGAGATCTAAAATGAATTTCAAAACCTCTGCAGATGTGACCAAAGATTTGTTGAGTCGGGAAATCAGGTTTTTCTCGCTTTGTTTGGCGGCATTTGACTGAAAGTATTTGAATCTTTTGATTAATACTATAAGCAAAGAGATCTCAATCGGACAGACCTTTTCCCATAGGAATCGATGGCATTGTTGAGCCAATACTTCGATGAATTCGGACTCGTAGTCGTTGCCGCTATACCACGAACCCCCAGTGACCGAACGGTCGGGTTCGATGTCATACAACATATAGACCTTCTTCTTGCAGGCGTTAACCGATTTGACAGATTTGATCAGTTTCTTACTCTCCATGTTCTTCAGGATTTTACTCAATTGCATTTGCGAGAGGTTTGACTGAAACCTTATGTCTCGAATCCAAATACCTTTATTTGAGGCCTTCTCTATAATCTCAAAGACTACCCGTTCCTCTTCGTTAGAACCTGAAGAAGAGCTAAACCATAAGTTTTCATCTAATGTCTTGAGACAAACCTTTCTGAGTATTTGTTTGTTCTTTGATTCTGTACAAGAGTTGAGTTCCCTGTTTGCAGATCTCGATTGTCTGCTGTGCCAGCAATTGGTTGACGGCATGGGCTCTGACCAGAGGACTGACGCCCGACATCGCGATCTGCAACATCTTCTCGGTTATACCTTTTTCACTCTCGCGGCACAACTCAGCGATACTATCAGATAAAGAGATCCTTAGATTAGTTGATTGCTGAAAGTGATGATCAGTTAAGTGGTCTACTTATTCATAATAGTCTCAACATTGATGTCTTCGGCGATCGGCTCTGTTTTGGCCTCTAATGCCATCGTTTCGGACATTGAATCAAATCAAATGACAATCGATGTAAACACAAAACATGTGTTGACTTAACACACATTACGTGAAGCGAGGAATCAAAGCATCGATGCTTTCAATGCTTTCAATCGACACTTGGATTCACTCTTTTCATTGCTTTCGACAACTTTTATCAACTTTTATCAACTTTTGACCACTTTTGACAACTTTTATCATTTCAATCCTCAATCTTTCAATTCTTTTGCTAATTTCAATGACAACCAACAATTTGATTTCTCTAAGAATTATCATATGATAATTAATTTAAACCATTCTTTGCTTAAAAGTTATGAGAGTTTGGATTACTTGAGAATAAAAGCCATAAAAATTATAAGAAGTTGTTAGAAATGGGCGATCAGTGCATAAGTTGTATAAAACTGATTGAAATACTGTTAATTATGGTTTGAAACGTCTCGTCATTGCTTATAATTAGGATAAGTTATGATCAAAGAGTTTTTGCTCAAACATATGGCAAACATTACTTTTTTGATGATCAAAGAAAAGTGAATTTAATTAAAAGTATGTAATTAACTGATGAGTGGAAGTGAAGTGATTTAGTGATTAGTCGAGTGTCCGAATGTATTGACTTGTATTGACTCGGATGAGATTGGATTTCTTGTCTTTTGCAAGTTGTTTAGTCCTGAGTGCGCATGCATTGCATTGAGTGGTCGGTATTCAGACAATCCGATAGTCATTGCAATGATTTGATAGGATATCAGTCACTCATTCTTCCAGTGGTTTCGCCTCAAACTCGAGTCCACAATCTGTTTATCGAAATATCGCTCAACCGTTGAATGTCATCAATACCTCGATCGTCACAAATCATCCATCAATTAGTTCACTATTTATTGACTAAAGTTATGAAAATTATTTTTCGTCACTTTTTATTTGACCCAAAACTAGAGATTTATGTGAATTGAGAAGTGATTTGACGGCAATCGACTTCAAGTGTCAAATGGATGACAACTCTGTCCCAAAAGGTAGTCAACTGTCATATCCTCTCTGACCTGACTTTGATTGTAATTAAACACACATTTGTGATGACAATTGTGACGATTATAATAACAAAATTCATGAAAATTAACTTATTTTGACGCAAATATTGGCCTCAATTGAGTAAACTTTTTCTGAGACCACTTCCTCTACTCTGACGAACGATAACCGAAGGAGTGTCTGAAGTATGGACTTGTCTTCGGTGGCCATTGATTGCCCCTATCGTAAGGTTATTGTCGATTGATTTTAGTGTCGAAACATTGTTTATAATTAATACTGAATAACAATTTCCGTCACATTTGATGTCACTCTTTGAGTGTAAGCGTTATGTCATAAGAAATGAACCAAAACTCCAATGAAGTCATTGCTCTCCAAAACTGATCTAAACTAAAGTTTTAGCGCATTATTATCGGACGGAAAGAAGTTTTTTTAGTCAAAACTGGAGTCGAATAGTCTTTTCCAAACAGAGATCGGACGTAATTCTAATAGAAGTCCTGTTTTTGATGCTTTAAAAATTGATCAAAACTTGATTTCTTGTCGTCTTTAAACCATATTTACGTCATTCACATAGCATTATATATAATGGCTTTGGAATGGCTTTCAAGGAAATTAAGTTTCGTTTCGTTTCTCTTCTCTTAATTATTTCTTATTCGGAGCTCAGTCTCTGTTTTTGGCGGATTAATGTCAGCTCTGATGCACTTTATGGCCATTGAAAGCAATTAATTGAAACTATAATTCGAGACATGTTTAGACTGATTTGAATCTACCGTTCAGTCCATTCAGTCGATCGATCACTCGATCCTATGTTTTGATTATCGATTAGATAATTACAAAATCAAAAACAATCAACAATTTTATTCTTAAAAGTTATGCAATCATTGAATAACGAACAGCTATTTTACTCGATTTCATTAGATTGTTATAAAATATTTGAAAAACGATACTCGAATTGAAATATCAATAGATTTTAATGGTTTTACAAATCTGAAGAGAGATTTCACAAAACATTTCACAATATTATCGCTCATTAATTGATTAATTCAATAGACAGATGACATCTAATCCTTGCCCAACAGTTGAGCGCATATTTTTATTTTTACCGATAAATCGATTCGTTTTCCTTTTGGCCATCACTTCAAGTAAATATTGCATAAAACGATCGTTTGATTGAGTGATGAATTTTGTTTTTGATTGCTATTAAAGACACTAAATTAGTAAACGTCCGATCTCTAAGTAAAGCAAACTAACGAATTAGTAAAGTAACAAGGTTAAACGGTTCTATTTGATTCGAAAATTTGCATTATGAAAGTTAAATGATTATTCCATCGACTATTGAATACCCAAAAGTCGAAGCCATCTTGATGGTTTTGCAATCAGCCCAGAACCAGTGATATCCCAGACGAGAAGTCTAATTAAATTGATTGTTAACCTGCATTATATAACACCTGGCAGTTGATTATTTTGATCGAGTTCTAGCTTATACTCGATTGTAAGAACCAATCTTTTAATAAGACACATGTCATTCAATAATTAATTGACGTCAAAACAGAAAACATTATTAATCACATGAAGACCATCAATGCTATCATGGTGATAATGGTTACCTCGTCAGACTTGCAGAAATGAACTTGTTCCAAATCCAATCTTGATTCTGTTGTGTGCAGTGAACCCATGTCTGTTCTGAGTTATGCGATCTGTCGCAATCGACCTTGCTCATTTGCTAATTTACTCAACAATTCAATTATTGCTCAATTTCTAAGACCTATTGTTTAGACAACTTGTTTACATCGAATAGAATCTGATATTTGGCACAACTGTTGAAACAGCGAGTGTTGACCCGGAAAGGGTCGGTCGGGGGATATCCACTGCTCTTAATTGGATAGCATTTCGAGACTGAAAACCGGAGTAATGTCTGACAGGCTTTCAGATAAGACAAACCATTAGTGACTCGATTTCATAGAATAACCATTTTTTGTGTCTTTGTCTCAATGCTATCGCGGGCTCTAAATTGTCACTAATTGTGATCAATCGATTCAATTTGAATCAAATCAAAGTGTTTTGAAAAACATTTAATAAGTGTCTCAAACTTTATATATAGGTTAAGGATATTTGAAATGAAGACAAAGTATTTGCGGAAAGTGTTTGAAGAAAATGAAAGCTTTTCATCGATAGAATGACAAACACATCGAAAATATGAATCACTTTTCTAAACGAAAAATTCTCGACTCATCCATAGTATCGACCAATGAAAATGATTTGTCATCCGAGTCACAGACAACTGAAGACCGCCGAAGAAGAGGCAGTTCTTCGCTCCGAAAGTGCTATTCGTGTTCACAAATACTTGTTCTCAAAAGCAATTCATACAAAACGAGGCGGAAGTCCATCAATCGGTCGGTTTCTTCCGACGAAGTGGAAACATGTCTTTCGTCCGAAGGCTTACTCAAAAAGTGTGATATTATTTCAAAAATCGATTCAAATGACTGTAAATCGAGATTCGACTTCGAAAACCCAATCATCAAAATAACGCAAAATTTCCAAAACTTTGAAGAGTTTGACGAAACGATTGACAGAAATGACCGACAATTCCATAATTATTTGAGACTTAATACCAATATTTCAAACCTGAGCTCAAACACCAGTGCAGAGGACGGCTCTAGTCCTGCAGATATGTCTCCCAGTGATTACTTTAGTCATGAAGACAACTGGGATATTGATTCCAATACGATTAGCTGTGATAGGAGTTCAACGGGAGTGCCATCCGATTCGGTTCCGGTGCCGAAGAGCAGCCGTCCCATGAGTCCCGTGACCGGTGATTGTTTGAGAAGTCGTACTCTCAGGTAATATATTACTGATTAGTTCTAATCCTTTCGTACAATAATTGTTTCGATAAAACCATATCTCGAGACTCGAGTATTGTTCGATAATTTACGACATTTACTGTTTGTGTGACTTTAGATCCAACAGTTCTGATTCGGCCATAATTATGCCTTTCATTGACTCCGACATCGAATACAATATATCTTTGGATTCCGCGACACATAAATACAATTTCGACAGAAGTGTCAAAATGGACATAAAGACCGAATACGGTCCGCATCCCGATCTCTGGCATAATCACCGCAAGAAGAACTCCATGTCGTGTCCTTCTCTGGAAATGCCTAGTGTTGTGATCAGTGATCACAGCGATGAGGTTAGACACCCGTCCCTCGAATCCCCTTCTAATCGATGTCTTCCTATAGAAAAGTGAACAGAACTCGAATGTGTTGGCGCTCGCTATCGAAAGTTACTTCACGTTACCGCCCAAAAGAAGAGATTCCATTAGCAGTATATCTTCGAGTTGTTCCAGTCTTTCGTCTCTCGGGGAGGAAGACTTCATCGAAACCGAGATCCAGAGCTCTCCGTGCAAACTATCGCCGGTGAGTGACGTTAACACCAATTCTCGCAATCGCTCGCCTCTCGTCTTATCACTGATTAGATTTTCAAATTCATTAATCAATCATTTAATGAATGTTTTCTTTGTTTTGGAAATTTTTATTTTCAAACATATTTTGGTTTATTCCTTAAAAACATCACTCAATCCGATAGATATGAGTTCACATAAATGTTTGTCGAATTTGTGTTCTTTGAATCAATGTATAAATTATTCAATGAATAATCAATTTATCATTTATTGTCTCAAATGAATCCTTTTTTTAATGCAATCATTGCCAATCAATTATCAATTTCTACTAAACTATTCATTTCTTGAAGAAAAAAATAGTTAAAAGCAGTCAAAAAATGACAAATCTTTTGATTTAAGCTAACAATCGATATAAAGTGATTGATATTGTTATTATGTAGTGATCAAGGTCGTATTTGGTCATATTCGGTCTCAATTTATTAATTTACGAGTCTTAGAATCCGATGAAAAGATTCCTTGTTTTGCAAACTCGACAACTTTGTCCGATTGTATTTGCACTGAGAGTTATCGCGAGTCTATTATCTAGTAATTAGCGATTTAGCGATATATCATTTTAATTACTTTATACTCGTCTCGGCTTTCCTTTTGTCCGCTCAAAAGTTTAAACTAATTTGCGTTCACATGATATCAAACATCTCTGAGAGGATCCCATGTTAGCCAAGACTAACCCCACGTTTGACTTATCGCTGCCAACAAACCATCAAAAGAGAGACCATCGAAGATGATTATGATCTCAGTGTTTACGAATTCTAGAATAGAGGCTCACATGATATCAATTACAGACGTCTTTTTAATTTTGAAAAATTTCCAATTTTTATGTCATTTTAAAAATTTATAAATAATTTATTATTACATGAATGGAACGAAAATTGTGTATTCGATGTAATTTGGATGAAATGATCATATCATTGGTCACGTATGCCATCCGAGAGGCTATTCCTATGTCTTGTTAACTCAAATGTTTGAAAATGATTGCAAATTATATATTTGTTTCGATTTCGCCATCAATTGCTTTCTGAACTGATGAACAAACTTATCATTCATGCGCTCAAACACATAGTCGGCGATCATTTTTGCATAAATTAAGTTTTAATTTACGAAACGCGAGGTAACGATGCGTTTAATTGGAGCCAAAGCTAAATATTGAATGTTTTGATTGGTTTTAATTGTGATCATTGAGTAGAGTCTGTCTGAAGGCTGGCCCGTAGTCTGTCTAAGGTTATGGTTTGCGTCAGTCCTAACGTCACTTCAAATATGTTATAGAATTTCAATTCAAATATTCTTTACTTTTCCTGTGAGTGACATAACTAATGGCAAACTAACAAAAAATGTGTTCGCCTTTTGTCTGTTCGAGCAAACTATTAATTATTAAGTTAACCCCAATTTGGAGCACAAATCACGAACTGATCCCTCGCTAAGAACTTTAAGAAAAATTGTTTTTGAAATTTTTCGATCGCTTCAAGAGATATGCGATATATTAATCGAATTGACGCTCATTTGACTCTTTCATGTCTTTTATTAAGTTTATTTCACTTTAAATATGTTGTTATTATTAATATATCTCTTTTCTAATCAAAACGATCGCCAATTTCTTCGGTAACTTAACTATAATTAGGACTTTTATCAGTCCTCTGTTTATAGTAATGTTCAGAGATGTCCACGACTTTCATCCCAATGGCATTATTGTAGTAAACGATTTGTGAATTATCTCAATTCTAAACTATAAATCACTCAATTTGTGCAAAATTGATAACTTGATCGATGGATTCTATTGGTTCCGAAAAATTATTACTATATTTGCATATGATATCAATTATTTCCTCCCAATGTTTGTGCAGTAATTTTACTCAAATTTCTTAACTCAGACTAAAAAACAATTAATAGTCATATAATTGAGAGATGAGGTAATGAGTAATTTGTTTCAAGTGATAAAAATAAGATGACATTGGCTTCAGTGGTGATTGTGGTTATGGTGAATGCAAATGATTGAACGAATCGAAGCCACAGAACCGACACATTTTGCTCATAAGTTAATCAATCGATTGATTGTACAATGATTTGGCTCAATATTACTCTTTACTATCTGTTTGTCACATAAGTTATCGCAATAAATGACTATTCGTTAGCAAACTATCGAAGTCTGACAACTGTTGTGTCACTCAAAACAGTGTCCGTTCCGTTGGCTTTGAAGTCGAGACAACCAAATGTTTTAAGTAAACCAATGTATTAAAGCATTGGTTAAGCGATAACAGTATTGGAAGTTCAGTCTAAACCTGTGCTCATTAGACTCTACCCTACCTTACAGTTCAGTACTGTTTTATCTTTCCGTCGACTCCTATTGAAAAAGTTTTTCATGAAAATAGTGTTTGGTTTGTGAGCCGAACACTCGTGTCGTGTGATCTCATTTGGAAAGCAGTCTTTCAATCTATTGCAGTGAATAAGGATGTGCTCGCGTTTGCCATCAGAGTTACCATCATTATTGTGAACTTCACTTCACTCAATGCCATTTTCACATTTGTTTGGACAGTTGTCACCGAATTTGTTCCGAATTGACATTAGTTTTAAATATTAAAGTGTTGAACACATTTATGACTGACTTTTATTGAGTAATGTTTGAGTCAAACCTCGCGATAATTCAGTGAAAACAATGTGTGATATATCAAAAGCCGAAAATCTATCCACAAATGGATACCAAGAATATTCACATAGTCTTAAAGTGAATCAATTAAAGCTAGAATACGGAGAGACGTCCAGCGATGACCTCAGCAGTGACTGGTCTTCAGACGAGAGTATCGTTGAGCCTAAGGTTAGACTTTAATTACCGCTAATGATAATTGTCTTCACACTCCTCGTCAACGCATTATTATTATTTAAATTTTAATTACTTAATAATAGACATCACTTGAAGTAGTGTTCAATGAGTTTGGGCATAGGATCGGGTATGAGATCGGAATTTCATCAATTATTCCAAACCAGAAACACATTTGAGTTTTTGTCAGTCATTTGTTTTTTTTTCGAACAATTCTTTGGTGACAAATGTGATCACAAATGGATTGAAATGTGCGATCTCTGGAGCTATCAAACTGTCGATACATCGACAGACACTGCCATTCATTTAAAACTATCATTGGATCTAATCGTTAGTTTAATTATCTGCTATGATCCAGATATCCGCGTGGAAAAAGGTCCGATCGCTGGTCACTTCGCCATTCATTCAGACGTATAAGAAGCAAAAGTACCCATGGGTTCAGTTGGCTGGACATCAAGGTATTGTTGGAATTATACTTTATCTAAATCAAGTCAATCCAATTGTTATTGGGTATTAACAAACCGCCTATTTTTCCTCGATCTACTAAATGCCGACTTCAGGAAACTTTCTTTCCGGTCAAACCCAGGGAACTATACTGAAAAAGCTGAGCGGAACTGAAGAGGTTTGCTTCCAACAGATCATGTCTGATGTCATCAGACCTCTGGTTCCGGAATACCGGAAGACAATCAAAATCAATAACGAATGTAAGTCTCGCTTAACTTAAATCAAATAAAATAAAAATCATAGGTTTGTGTGATTCAGACCTCGATTCAAATCGAGTTAAACAATAGTTAAGATAACTTTGAATACATTTTTCGCAATCATTTGACTTTCGAATCGTTTTTCATTCAATTTAGTGAAACCCTTATCACAATTATATGATTAAAAATCTATTGAATTTCAATTACAATCATAAGAGTAAATGTCATTTGAATTAGACTTTCATTGAATAATAATCGTCAGTAAATTGACAAATGATTGGCCAATCGATTGACATTTTTACCATTTTATCGTTCAGTTATTCTAAGATAAGACAATTGGCGTTCAAATCAGTTCCACAATTGAGTCTTTATGTTTACACACTTGTACTTTCAACCAGGTTTGAAATATCACTAACATTTCAATGATAACTCTCGACTCAATCGTCCATATATTTAATGTGAGACTACATAAGTATTTGAGATAAGTTTGTTCTGTTTGTTCTTCTTGTTCAAGGTCTGGATCAGCTCTGACTCTGAGCGGACGAATACCACTTCATCTAAGTTCAAATCTCTAAATCAGGCTTATCTCTCATCACAGAAAAGAATCTTATTTTCAACTAAACAACACTTTTATATCTTTTTATCAATTATTAGTTTAATAATTATTAAACCGATTCATGATTTATATTATCTGTTAGTACGAGAGTACGAATCAAAGGGGAAATCAAGCAATTAATTTAAAATAAATTATTATTAAACTTTGAAATTAGTTTTCCAAGAGTTTAAACCGAATAAAAGTAGAGAAGAAAATAGATTAGAAGGTATCAGAATTTTGGAATCGGTTTGAAAATTCTTGAGTATCTTAAGGTCACTAAAAGTATTTACTTGTATACAGTATTTTGCGAAGTCTTGTCTTCATTTATTCGTTACTCTAATTGTATTCAATTTTAAATACATTTCTATCGACTCATTGAAAGGCATATAAGGAAATGTATTTTTAATGAATCTTTATTTAGAAACCTTTGCCATCGGTTTCTAATGAGATATAATTTAATATTAGAAGGAAAACGAATTTTATTATATAATAATTTAAAGTTAATAAAAGTTAAAAATAACTCCGATTCGTATCCATCGCTCAATTGATGATAATTACAAACCGATTAACTTAAGTGAGAAAAGAGTTGTCATTTTGTCGGTCACACAGACGACCCATTCGTCCCACGAGTCCTCCCCTTTGCCTACAATTAGTCTAATGACAGATCTGTCTTTCCGTAGACTACCTCGAACTCGAAGATCTTTTGGCTAACTTTGAGAACCCGTCGATAATGGATATCAAAATGGGTGTCCGAACCTATTTAGAGGACGAACTGTCAAAAGCAAGAATCAAACCTAAGCTCAGAAAAGATATGTACGAAAAGATGGTAGCAATCGATCCGAAAGAGCCGACGGAAGACGAGAACAGTCTTAAGGCAGTGACTAAACCTCGATATATGATATGGAGGGAAACCATTAGTTCGACAGCTAGTCTTGGATTTAGAATAGAAGGCATCAAACAATCTAATGGTAAAGCATTTAAAGACTTCAAACGAACCAAAACCGATGAACAGGTGAAGATTGCATTCCACAAGTTCATCGAAAGCCATCAAAACTATGTGGTAAGCGGTCAGACCTCTGTCCTCTTCGGTAACACTCATTCCATCTCTCTTTTCAGTCTTTATACCTGAAGAAACTGATTGTAATCAATGAAACATTGAAATTATCGCAGTTTTTCAAAAGCCATGAGGTATTTATAAATCGAGTCGATTCTCGTGAGTCTAATCTGTATCTAATCCGCGGTCAGATAATCGGCAGTTCCCTTCTCTTCGTTCACGACGACAAGAGGGCAGACATTTGGTTAATAGACTTCGCCAAAACATATCCGTTGCCGTCGGGCATCACAATTACTCACAGGGATGAGTGGCAAGTGGGCAATCATGAGGACGGGTATCTGATTGGTCTCGAAAGCCTAATCAGGATATTCAGTAGTATTTAATCGTTTGTACAAAACATTTGGAATCGATTGCAATCTCCGTTTGAATCAATTTTATGATTAATATATTTTTATGCTTTTTGTCCGACTTTTTGTCTGTAAATAACATTATTTTTATATAAATATAAGAATTTTTTAATTTATGTCATATTTAATAACAATTGAGAAAAAGGTAATAAAACTCAGAACACGAACGAAGCCTTTTCTCGGAGTACTCTGAGTCCAGACTTTCGCCACTCGTCTCTCGAGATCCACATCTCTTGAGCCGAGTCCAAGAGAGCCATAACAGCCGCTCCCTTCCAACTCAAGATCTGTGGATCCATGTCTTTGGGTCTGACAATCACTTCAATGGGTTGGCCCTGAAGTTGTGTCGGTAACTGAGATGATATTCGGTTCTGAAGCCATTTGTCGATCCCATTGAAGGCCAATCCGCCGCCGATTAGAAGTATTGACGAAAACAACCTCTTCTTGAGATCATCGGACTCGCAGTGGTCTATGCATTGGAGGATCGCCTGATCTAAAGCTAACAATTGCTGATCGCTATTAAAACTGACGTCTTTTTCATTGTGAGTCACATCACAGGCGTCCAACTCGTCCTCAATCACTGGTTCGGCATTGGATTCGGTGTTCGGACCGGAAGTTTCATTGCTTTCTCCGTATTTTCTTTTAGTTTGTATTAAATAGTTTTCGTCAAACGGATCGTCCGAATGGCCGTCGTTTCGCTGAAGTATTTGCATTCGTTTGCCTCCACTCAAAGTTAGCGAAAACATATCGGGACAGAAGAGTCCTAAAGGGGCTAAAAGGCATTCATCGCCCACAAGAATCTTATAGTCGAGGACCGGTTGCTCGGGAAGAGTGACTCTAAAGTGTTTCTCGTATTGACCACAAATGTCTGCATTTAAATGACATAACTTTTTCTTCAAGTCTTGTAAGAAAACAGCGCCGGTATTGGTGTCTGAATTGCATTCGTAAGGAAATCCTCTTTGTTTCAGAAGATAATGGAAGAGTTGAGTGATATCACTCCCGCCGTAATCCAGAGTCAAACGAGTGTTCTTCGACCCGAAGCCGTCTTCAATGCAACAAATGCTAGTCTTTTGATCGCCTGAACATAAATTTGATTAAATAATGTTTTCCAAGAGTTTATTCTTCAATGATCACTGACCGACATCGACGACACACCCGTGCGATAGTCCGGCGCCAAATGTCGCGCAAACGGCTGTCCATTAGTTGAAGAGTTTAATGACAATACAATTATTTCGATCAATGGTTACAAACCTTCGTGAATGACAATACAAGACTGAAATTGGAGGCCATTTAATAGCATTTCAATTAAATATTTTATATGATTTCTATTATAAACGTCAGGAATGATGAGAACAATTCGATAATCATTCAATTGATTCAATGGTATCTCTAATTCTCTTTTAATCACTTCCGCGCATATCGTCTGAAGATCTGATATAACGGATGTGAGGGAACCGCAGAGGCTTTTATTCACGTGAAGACGACCTCTGGTTTGAAGGACTTATGAATTAATTGAAGACACGAAACAAATGATTACCTCCTAATTGGCCATCGAATATGAAACGATTGATTATCCTTAAGATATAGCACTTCCTCTCCAATCACAAAATCTTGGTTTTCGTCCATTTGTGTCCACTTTTTGTCACATTTGGACAAAACAATAGGTTTTGATCTCTTGTTGAAGTCAGTGATCACACTCTTATTGGATGCGGTTCTCAATCGACCCGAAGATGTTTGACATAAACTAAGAGTACTAATCGTCGAGTTTTGAGATTCAATTAAAGTTTTGGCCATTTCTTTGTTGATCGGGTTTATAGGAATAAGACACGAGTCGTGGATCGGCGGCAACCGATTCGACCGATTCTTTCTGGCGATCACATTATGAATGCTTTTTGGACTCGAGTCGGACGCCCTTCCGATCCGAAGATACAGAGAACCGAAATTAATGACCAATATCTTTGAAGAATCGATCGGAGGAGTGGTTTGATTGTCATTTGGATCCGATTTATCTTCACTATTGACAGAGGAATTCAATGTCTGACCATTGGATTCGATTTCCGTCCACTCTTTGTCTTCCGTCGGCAAATCATCCGATTTTTTGATCCCATTGTCAGTCATTTTCAAAGAAGTTCAGTGAATGTCTTATTTCAGACAATTTGTGGTACTTTTGATCGGTCTTTGAATTTGAAAACATCTGAAGACAAACAGCGACTGCGCTCTCATTCACATCGAAGACCTTTGGATTCAATGTTTTTAAAAGAGGTTTAAAAGTATTTAAAAGAGATTTAAATACATTTAAATAAAACTTTTAATAAAAAGGAAGTCATTTCCCATTTTCCCTCTATTTTGTCTCAATTCTCAATAAAAATATCATTTTATTTACTAATAAATTATTATTTCATTAAACAAATCGTATATTTTATTGTTCTAAATGGCGGTAAATATATTCGATGACAATGTCTTCGGTAAATGTCTTCTATGGCTATCTTTAAAGTTAAAAATATAATATTTAACACTCGTTTCACTAATTTGGGCCTAAATTTAGTCTCAAATGTTTTTGAATTATCTGTAATTCAAATTATCTTAATTCTGGCGATAA
>JAQGAJ010000040.1:0-27789 GCA_034689365.1 Liebstadia similis | reverse complement strand
AACGAGCGGAAGATATGGTTATAATTACATGAAATTATTGTTATTAAAGTCATTTTTATAGCTAAAAGTGGAATCATTTCTTAGTTTCTTATTATAAACGATTTAATTTTATGGGAATATGTTTTTTGCATGTTTTGTCGGTTCGGAGCCGTCGTTGCGATCAACAGATCTATCGTGCAATCAAATGGTCGCTGAATATCTCGTGCTATTCTGTGCTACGAATCCCAGGGTTAATAATCTCAGACTCACTGGTGTTTTGCACAACCCCTTAGATTATTAGTGGCTTTTTTCGCGCAAAACTATTTTAAGTAATATTTTTTATGTGACAATGGATTCCATATAAGGAATGAATTATATAAAGAAGTAAATTATCTCTTCCTTTGAGTTCAATTCAGATGTTATAATAGGATTAACTCGTTATTCCATTAGCGAAACCGATTGTATACCACATTCCCAGCGAAACCACTATTTTGAAGAATGAATTTCTTTGACATCAACTCAAATGGTATTAATAATGGAGTCATAGATAGTAATACACAGATCGTAGTAATATTATTATATCATGAATACCATGATATTCATGGTATTCACGAGTAATTTAGTGTTTCGATCACTTCCAACCATTATATTCGAGACTAAGAGTCTGATCCTTTTGTTGCACGACTTGAATGAATAAATAAACATTCGCACCGGTTATTAGCCCAGAGTGAGAGAGAAGTGATGAGCAATTAAATTGCTATCAGAGGACCAGCTCTGAGGACCGGTAGCTCTGGTGCTGACAAATGGATCCGTATCTCAGACTCCGTTCAATACAACTAAAGCCGAGCGAAAAATACTTTGAATTACTTTATCGATAACTACTTGTCATCGATTGACGATCGGAACAACCGTTTAGTTAAAGAGCATAACAATTGACGATTAAATATAAATTAAATGAGAATTATTTAGAACTCGAACTCACCCGACGTATGGAACGTATCCAACAATGGATGAAAATAAGGTCATTCTTCGCCCAGAAATCAGATTAATGTCATATTTACTCGATTTTTATTGGATTTCATTCCAACTCTTCGTTTGGTATTCAATATATTTTAATTTGATTTCGATATTGTATTCGAGATTTGGCCTTAAATTGTGATCAAATGGCGGAACGGCTGCTAAGTTTGAAACGAAACGACAGAAAAAGTATTTTTATGGCTTTGATATTAAATTTTATGATTATATGCAAACTAGAGATAAAATTTTTAATGAATGGCTTATTATTGAAAGACAACTCAAAGGATTAAACTCTAGAAAATGTGTTAATTGTCTAAACGACTCATAAATAGCAGATATTTTCCTGTTATGAATAAATTTAAAACAAATTCTTAGTTAAAAAACAAAACTTAAAATCAAAATAACTGTTATTCATTGCCTTAGAAGTGGTCTCACAAATCAATTTCAATACCACTCGAGTTGTTGTTATCGATCCCATTGTTTGCTTATAAGCCAAATGTTTTCTAATCATTGCATAAAACTATTTAATTAGTCTTTAATTGATTGAGATTTGAATCAAATTTATTCAAAACAAATAAGAGATTACGAAATCAATCAGTTCTTTATAAGAGCTCTGTATTGAAGGCATTCATAACTGTCGCGAATCAGGATTTGATTAGTCGTCAGTTTTTCGAGTTTAGCCAAAGTCACCCATTGTATCGAATTCGCACAACTTTTAGACAACTTTGACGGTAAATATTACTAATTTTCCACTTGTCATTTAAATAAATTAATTGGGATTAGCAATAAATCTTTCTCTCGGGAAGTTTCACATCAACACTGACAGCAAAATTCAAATATTTCACTCAAACTTATTATCAGTAATTGAAAGCTTTTAGTGATTCAAATTTGATTTTTCCGACAATTAAAATATAAACGATTTTCATTTTTAAACGCAATTAACAAAAATCAAAACTATTGTCTCGTAATTAACATTCAATTTATTTCGAGGAAAGTCCACAGAAAATCGTTAACAATAATGAATATTTAATTATAAACTTTTGACACAAAACTCACAATTCTTTGGCGAAATTATTTTCTTATTTGAGAAAAGATTTCATAATTTATCGATAAAACTAATTATTAAAACTAAAATTCAATCGCAAATCAGTGCAAAACACTCTCGTTTTCAAAACCGATTCTCATTAGTAATGATAAGAATAAAAAATTTCAATTTTCAAAAATATATTGAAGTGTTTTTTGAAGTGTTTATAAATTGATTAAATGAGAAAAAGGTGCAAAAATTTCTTGGTTTTTATAACTATCGAACCAATTGTCGATAAAATTGAATTGTACAACGAATTGGTAAAAGGTATCGACTATTACGTAAAGATATCAAAAAGGATATACTCATTGTTTATATCGATTGTTTCTTAATTTGTGAACAGGGACGAGAGGGGGGAACAGGGCTGGACAGTTCTCCCTTTTGTCCGTATATATCCCATAGAAAAAATGTTCCTCACATTGAAATAACATTAGGAATAAAATTAAAACGAAGTGAAAAATCATGATATATTTGGTACCTTTTGGATAAGGAGCATATCCCCTGGGGTGGCTCACCCGTCTCTAATTTATCAGAAGTATAAAAGTTATTTTATAATCTTTGCGCACTTGAAGTGCATAATCATTGCTCAATTGTTTTAATGGCGGGAACAACAAACAGAGTTTTCTAAAATTCCAATCAACTTAAAGTTGAATCTAAGATAGAATTAAGTTTAATAATAAAAAAATTTGTGCAAATGTTTTAAATATTGAAGTGGTGAGGGTTTTTGCTGAAGACTTAGCCGTAAATTTTTAATATTATATATAAATTATATATACTATGTATTAGATTTTTGGTGCAATTGTATCACAAATGTGAACATAGATTACAGGATTTTATTTCTATTATATCTCAATTTTTATATTAATTTTTAGAAAAATAGATAATATCTGTCGTTTGAAAATATAAAAATTATCATTTTTGAAAATAAACGCCCACTTATTAGTCATCGAGGTATTGATTGAGGAACAAAGGGTTATTCGGTACTGAATTCTTGTCGTTTTTCAAGAATATTAAATTATAACTAACAATCGATAAGAAAACCAAATGAATTGAAATAAAATAAAATGAATTAAACTAATGAATAATTACTTCGAATATTATATTCTCTATTAATTATCATTTATTACTTTAATTTCAATCGAATCGAATATTTATTCAAATTATTTAATATCTTGTTATTTGTATTGAGAGATAGATATTGTCTTAATGTAAATATTATGCAATATTTAAATACTCGAAAACAGCAAACAAATAAAGAGCAAAGAATCCGTCGAAGACTTCAAAGCCTTCAATCGCTATAATGGGATAAAATGAACAAATGGTTTGGGATGTTATATAATATTAGGGGTCAGATAAGAGCAATTAAATAACCGCGGAATGCAATACAATAGCGATTGTGCCAACTCTTGGGCACAAACTGATAAACCCTTATCTAAATCACGACCCAAAGGGAGTCCTCTCACCAACACTTCTCTTCTCCTTCTCTATCGGCAAATACTTATCAATTGTTTTTCGATTTTTTGTCAAACCCTTCCCTAAAGTGAGATCCTATTTGTCAGGACTCGGCATAAGTCAACCGGACGCGTGTCTGAAACCCCGGCAACTGATCCGAACGATTGACAGACTCTCAGATACCTTTCGATAGTATTCATCGACATTTGGCTAATATTCCCCTCAATTATCAGTTAATTCAGTTTTAATCACTTTATGTCAACTCATGTGCAGTCAATTTATTTTTTTTTCTGGTCGTAAACTATTGGTTGGGTTAGACATCGCTCACAATTACATCGAATTTTCATAGATTTAAATCATAGGTTCGACTGAACCCAAGTCTCATATCGTCAGCGAAGTTAAGACAAGTGTTTGAAAATGTGGTTCAAATGTCTTTTCGTAACATTGTTTGGGATTCTCTCTCAAAGCGTCGATTCCGGAGATATTCCTTACTCTCGATGTCTGGAGACTCAGACCTATTGTCAAAGTTTGCCGGAGAGTTGTCTTCGAGAGAACGGATTGTGTAACACATTATTGATAGCTTCGGCCGCAAGCGGTCAGAGCGTTGAGTTCCAAATGTACGGCAAGTCTGACAACAGCCGACACTACTTCGCGATGGCTCTGTCTGAGGACAGACTGATGGGTAACGATAGTGTCACTGAAATTTATGTCACCAGTGATGGCACACATCAAGCCTTACGCCAGAGTTGGAATCAGAGGAGAGGCAACACTGCCCTCGACGACAATCAACTCAAAGGCATCAAACCTGAGGGCAATGTTCTTAACGATAATGGTATTGTAAGCGCCAAATGGATGAGGAATGTCATCTCAGAAGTGACGGTCGACGGCGCCACTCATGAGTTCGACCTCAAGACCAATAAATATATAGTAATGTTGGCCAACGGACCCGTTTCGGGTGACAATAGTAAGACATTTATCACTCAAAAGAGTCAATTAATTCAATTCACGTTTCTTTAAATTTGTGCACATTTTTCATCTGATTCTCAATTTTTATCTAAAAAATCAAAATATTTTTCTTTTGAGGGTTTAATAATGTTTTTATGGGATAACCGTTAAGAATGAGTTCGAGTATAATATTATTGTATGATTGGGTTAATTAAATTCAAGTTTAATAGTAGTGTTCGGTTCGGATCGGTTCGGTTGGTTCGGTTGCACCCATGATATACAAGCCATGCAACCCATGCCATACATCCGTAAGTGGTTTGTTGTGAAAAACGAGTTTCAATTGAACTCCAATCGAGTTCTTAAGATGTAATCTCCGTCTGGGCTCAGGTTTTAAATAACTATAAATAGAATAATGAATATAAAAACTGATCTAAACATTGATCTATGGCTACAACGCCTACTTATCCAACACATAGCGGGTCTAATCTATGCCGAGATTAACCGCGAGGCCATTCATAAGGCCGTCCGTCCATAAGTTCTCAATCATTTTGACAGAAAGAACTCATTTAAGACAAACACATATTTCCTCACTTTATTTCCTCGATTCAAATCCTTTTTCATTCTTAACTTAATGATCATAACTTACTGATCCATTTGAATCTTAGAGATTAAACATCACTCAGAGAAGTCTGTTTCCGCGTCCGGAGTGGACCTCCTCTTCGGCAATGAGGACGCACTCAAAGACTTGTATTCGAAATGCAATAAATCTGAAGTCAGTTATTGTTTTGGTCTTCCGAACGGTTGCGTCGGTTCACAGAACTGTCAAATACTTTTGGCCATAACTAATACCGGATATGGTCTGACAGACGGAACCGTTAGCTTTCAATTGATCGGCAAAACAGAGGATTCCAGTAGTGGTTGGATTGGTGTCGGCCTTTCAGAAGATAATAGAATGGGAAACGACAGTGTCGTTGAATGTATTGCAATGAAGAACGGGAAGAATGTTCTGACCAATAGTTGGAATAAGGGACACACCAATGAACCCGTTGGGGACATCAAGGGTATTGTCGCCACCGGTCCCGTTGTTAATGAGAATGGTCTGATCAATTGCAAATGGACAAGATTAGCTCAAACTCAAGTGGAAGCGGAAGAATTCGATTTGAAGGCCAAACAATATTACATATTACTTGCAAAGGGACCCGTAAAAGACAATGGTAATACATCTCTTCAGCAAATCGATGACATTCTCTAATTGACATCGAAATCATTTTTAGGAGAGAAAACATTCCACTCTTTGTTCGGTCCGTCTTCGGCTGCCATCAACTTGACCTCATCAGTCGAACCGAGTCCTCCCACTTCGGCGACGAACTCTTCCGTCATGGATGAGGCGTACCAGAGATGCCATAACGACGAAAGACTTTGTTTTGGTTACAAAAAGGGAGTCACTAATTGTGTCCAACAGAAGAACTGTTTAATACTTTTTAGTTCTGAACCGATCTCTAAAAGTGAGGGAACCGTCGAAATCGAATTGCTTTGGGAGAAGGGCTCCGACACCAGTGATAACTGGGTGGCCGTCGGTCTGTCCGATGACCAAAGCATGGGAAAAGATCACGTAACTGAATGTGTTCTGCAGAATGGAAGTCCTTCGGTGAGGACAGCTATCAATCCCAACGGACACAATCCAACCGAAAACGTTGTGGACAAGAGTGTCACACCTTTGGCCTCTTCTTTCAAGGATAATCTGGTTCATTGCAAATGGAACCGAACCTCTGTATCTAATGTGACACTTAAGGACACAAACTATTACTACGACATCCAAAACAATGAATATTATCTTTTGCTGGCCTTCGGACCGCTTTCGGGTATGACTTCACAAAAACAATTGAATGATAACTCAAAACAATTGAATTGAATTCTTATCTAATAATTGTGTGAATTCAGGCGATAATATCGGTTACCATTCGGACAAAACTTGGTCATCGACTAAAGTCAATCTGCAATCGGTCGGAACGTTGACAACGGGTGTCAATCTCTACGTTCAAGTTCATGGTTAGTCAGTTTAGGTTAGATTAGGTTAAACATTGTTCAGTTCAAAGATATTTTAATCCCAAATCCCAATCCCTGTAAAACACATGCAATAAAATGTCACAAAAGCTCTCAAAACATATCAAATAAACTTTACCTCATTTAGAATTCTTAATTTTCAGCCGCTTTGATGACAATCGCGTGGTTGGGATGTGTAAGCATTGCTATACTCTTAGCCCGTCATTACAAGAATTCGTGGCCCGACTCTACCCTCTGTGGAGTTAAACTATGGTTTGCGGTAAATATTAATCGAGTAATAGATCGTCGAAATGACATTTACTTGGGATCAGTTCCATCGACTTCTTATGGTATTCGGCGTTACTCTCATTTTGATATCGTTTGTCTTAATTCTGGTCAATAAGAAAGGATGGGTTGGAGTGAGTCTTGTTATCGAAGTCATCACTGATTCTAATCAATTTGTTTGATAAGGTGTCCGCACATCCCGTCGTAGGTCTAATATCAATAATCTTGTCATTCTTGCAACCGATCGGAGCCCTCTTCCGTCCGGGACCTGACGGCCGTTTCAGATGGCTCTTCAATCTGTGTCACTGGTCGGGCGGTTATATCGGACACGCATTAGCCGGTAATTAGCGGCCAATTCTGTTGAGAATACAAAACTGATTGCCATCTCTTGACAGTCGTTGCGATTCTGTTGTCGACCACTTTCACGAATCTATTGCCCGACAACTTCTTCTGGATTCTGATCTCATTAATAATATTCTATTTGTTTTCTCACATCTCTTTACACCACTTGAGGACAATCGAAGAGAAAAATGGAAATGATCTCAAAATTAATGTAAGTGAGGGTCGAATTGAAATGCAATCCATTTATGCGAATGTCATCACAATTGGCCAGAATTACGACCAATCAGTAAGGAATCAAAACAAACACATTATTTGCATAATTGTTAGATCAAAAAGAATTAGTTTCGCTTTGAATCTTCAGTTCGTTATAATAATTTCCCATTTGTCCAAAATATTATATCTAATAGTATTCCAAAAATTGCTTTAAAATTAGAAAATTTCCTTTTTGTAAAATAGAATTCTCAGCTTTAATGCAAGGCTACAGAGATAGATAGATAGATAGATAGATCTAGAATAGTATTACTTTTTCGAGCATTCACTGTAGCGGTTCGTGTTTAAGACCCAATACATCTTCACCTAAATGAACATTAATTAACTTGATTTGCATTTCAGTCTTCCAATGGTCTCAAAGACTCAATGGTCTTAGCGTTGATATGTCTGGTCATTACTGCTTTGGTCGTGGCTTTAGTTGTACTCATCTATATTTAATAGGAATTCATATAATTATTAAATTATTTTCATTTCATTTCAAACCTTGTCTTTCATTCAATTCAATTGAAACGAATCGAAGCGTGAAATTAGTTTTTTGAATGTCGAAGAAGTTGATGACTCGGTTGCCATTCATCATAGGATTGACTCGATTTGCATACAATTAACCCCTAATTGAAACCAAAATGAATTTTAATGAAGAGTTTTCTTTTCAATTGATTAAAAGTCTCATTAAATTACTATTAATTCATTGATTGTATTGAAGACAAAAATATTTGAATCACAATAACATCGTCTAAACTATAATTTCCACCCAAACGCTAATTACAAGTCTGTGCCGGACCTGAATTGTGTCCAATCCATGTCAACCAAGTTCTCAAATGTGAAAATACTGTTTCTAATACTTCTTTTATGATACAATCACTCGAAGATGAATAAGGAATAAATGGATTTTTAACGATTCGTTTTAAACTGAGTTCAACTCGAGAGCAAAATCGGCCGAAGTTTTATCGATACCCTTCTGATTGAAAGATAAAGACAAAACTCAACTTTTTATGTATACCCAAGATCTTTAGCTAAGTTTTAACTCACTCTTTATTCTAATTTATCAAAAGATTCAGAAACTAATGAAAAGTAATTTTATTAATTAATAGATAAGTAATGACTCGATTGGTTTCGGTAAATGTGTTTGTGATATACAATCGATGAGCTCAGGGGTTGAAATCGTGGACACATTGATTCGAAATAAATCCGACACTTTTTACAGACAGACGTGGATTGTATTGAAATATTTGTTTGCAATTTAAAACTTCAGTCTTTCTTCGACTTCTTTTGTGTCGCTTTTATTTTGTGAACCGCTTTATCAAACAATAAATACATGAAATTTTCAGTTTTGACGAAAGAAATGTCGAATTATTTTTGGGCTCTCGTTAGGGAAAGGAATCTCAGAGTCAGGTCTGAGTCTGAGTCCGATTTCAGTCATAACTTACTTATCACACAATTCGTTAGCTTTTTATCATTTTTTCCCCGAAATCCTATTTTATTGAGAGATTCGATGTCTGAAAGAGATATTTCATGTCTTCTTAGACATCGTTTGCTGAAGAATAGCAAAAAATGAACAAATATTTGAATAGACGTTAACCAGATTTTTGCTTATAAGACGATCGCTTCGATTCTGTTGATTGAGTTCGAGACTGAGTTCGATTGTTCGCGTGGTTACAAATCCTCATTGATTTGACCTTTTCGTCTGTTTTTGAGTCTGAAATCGAAAATACAGAGAACTGGATAACAAAAAATATTTTTTTAAATGGATTACTAATCCTTCTGAAGGCAGAAATAGAAACGATCAGAAGAATTGTGACAGAAATGGTCGGTCGATCTCATTCTCAGAATCTTATATTTTGACTACAATTTTGTGTCACTTCCTTAAGTTGAGTCGGAGTTTGTTTTATTGATTAAATCCCAAAAAATAGTTACAAACGATTATATTCGCGGTAAACGTGAGAATATGTGCTGACAGAGGGAATCAATTATAGTAAATAAGACCTAAAGATCTGATACTCTTTATTAACATAACTTCGAGGAATGCATTACTCGTTTGCGACGCTTCTAATGGTTATTATTATATTAGAAATAAATGTTTTTACTCGTAATCCAGAGCTCAGACTAATATGTTTTGGAAGAAAGCGATTCGAGTGAAGCAGTGCTGAAGACATTAATGAGAGACCAAATGATTAGTTCTCTTCACCTAAACCTCGGATTCATTATTGCTTTGAATCCAATTCATTCACATTTAATGCCATAATTTGTCAATTAATTCAAATTTATTCCAAACAATAATAATAAATCTGTCGGAGTGTTAAACACAAAACCGAGAGAAGGCTTTGATTAGCACTGATTGAAGACTTGATCACAATTTTTATAATTAAATATTATAATTATGTGAGACTTGTCTCTAATGAACACATTTTTAGTATAAATGGGATAAACCATGGCTTCGACTAAAATCAAAAATTTCGTAAAAGATTTACAATTAATCCTCAAATTTCTCTAAACTATTGATCAAACGTTTTAATTAAACCTATTTTAGGTTTTGTTAAATCGTTTTTGAGAGCCTTTATGTCAGCAATAGTTTGAAGAAAAAATCTCTCAATTATTTTAGGGATTATTTCGAGTGAACTTCCAAACAATAAAATATCAATTTTTTCATCCCTTCAGACATATTATACTCTTTTGTAAAGTTTAAAAACTTGGTGTCGATTATCATAGAATTTAATCAAATCAGAGCTAAAGTGGACTCAAATTAATGATAAATTATTTTCTCCGAGCGATTGATTAATAGAATAACTATCGTGTCATTAGTTTTCGTTGATAGCTATGGACTGAAGTGTGAGAGTTAAGCAAAAACAATATTTGTTTCGATGACTCAATCACTCGAAGCAATCATTTTCTTAGATTAGAATCGAAGACAAAATTATTCTTCAAATAAAAGTATATTTCTTTTGAGTAAAAGTTATTAAGCGTTAAATATGGGAATAAAAGTGTCGTTGAATAGCATTAATACACTTATTGTGAATGAGTGAACACAACGGCAGACATGCGTTCAAACACTTTATATCTCTATTGAAACAATTTTCAGAAGATTTGGAGTTTGTTTGACGTCCGACACAACCGTCTCATCTAAAAAGTGATCTCAAATTGTTTTGGTTTAGTGATCGACAAAATTCTAATTGATTTCATAAAACGAGTCAATTATTTAAATATCGATTTCAGTCAATAATAAATTCTAAACATGTAATCGAATGTTGTATTGGATTCTCTCAACAATTCTGTGATTCTGTAGTTTTAAGAACAGTGAAGATATGGTTTCATTCGTGTTCGCTATTATTCTTCTTTTGTTCTCTTCGGTTCTGACCAACAGGTGAGCCAAACAATTGTCTTCAATTGAATTGAATGTCAACCTAACCATTAAAATCATGTCAGTTATTGACGATTCCATTACGAATCAAATCTTGAATTAACTCAATTCCTGGGAATTGAAAGTAAATTACGAATTGAGTTGAAATGCTTTGAAAGAAAGTAATTGAATGTCTTATCAGTGAAAACGCATTCATTTTTCCTAATTCTCAACAAAAATAATAAATTGTTTGGATCTCACGAATGACTCCCTATTTCTTAATCTTCTTAAATGTTAGTCAAACTGTGGGTTAGAATAAAAAGCAAGCATTTTATGAACATTTAATTCATTAAATTAATTGAATTTTTGCAAATTCTGGTGAAAGTAAGCCATTCTTCAGCTCTTTTCAGATCTCATTTATAGTCAAACCTTTTGTAAACTTTTTTATTATTATAATAAATGGTTTGTTTTGACACTCATTTGCGTTGACATTCATTTGTTTCACACTTTTCTCTCTAAATATTGATTCACTAATTAAATAAGAAATTGTTTTCGATGTGAAACTACTTTATGTAATAATTATGTTTCCATTCCTCGCATTTCAACACCAATTGACTCAAAAAATTGATTCTTCGAAAGACAAACCATTGAAATATGAAATGACTTTTAGATTATATGCCGATTGAGTTTCAGTCAAATCACAGAACGCTTCCAATACTTCCCAATAATAAACGCTTCCATTATTTCGGTTCCAAAATATCAGTGGATTTAAGCGTTTAGTGACTCTTCGATGACTTTTCATAACGTGATCGCGCCTTTTGATGGTCTAAGAGATGATGTTTCACTTGTTTTCAGTTGACATCTGTCCGCTCAAAGTGTTCTCAAATTTGAATAAACAATATTTTCCTCACAAATCGATTGCAATTCTTCGCGAATACAAAATTCAAACTCAGATTCCTTTTTCAAGGAATTGTCAATAATTTTGTCGCAAAAATAATTTCGTCAAACATTTGGTTGAAAAAAAAACAATTTTTGATGTGATATTTCGATACAATATTTAAATATTTTACAACTTATTTACGACTCACGAGAAAAGTATATAATTTGTGAACTTTCTCTCAACCAAACCCTATGTCTGACCACTATTTTATCCCATAGTAAAAGGTATTATCGTTCGAATAGATATACACATATTTGATAAGACAAGTAAGCGTTGGGTAAAGCGATGGCCAAAACTTGTTTATATTAAGCATCAATTTCTATCAGAAATGGTTTGATATTTGAGTCCGGAAAAAAGTTTTTATTTTAAACCAAAATCGGTTATACAATTAAAATCAAAGCGTGAATTAAAGTTAATTTAAACTAGAGGTTTAAACGAAAAGCCGTCGCTCATCCCAACAATACAATCCTTATATTGTCTTTAGACCCGAAAATAGAATTTCGGTCTCTATTTGACAAATAGACTGCGAGCTGACAATACTCTGGTTAAAAAACTTTTTTTTCCGGACTGTGATCTCGAGATCTAACGCGTGAGACAAAAATAGCACGAATTGATAGATAACTTAATTGGATTTATTGTACTGTTTGTCACTCAAAGACCTGTAAATGCAATTCTCATTCGGATTCAAAGCAATTCTTAGAGACAGTGGTCTCGAAATGCCATACATTTTGTTGATCACAAATCATATTTTGTAACTTTTGTCTCAAGTGTTTTGAAAGCAGAAAAAGCCATTTATGTCTTTGACAGTCGCAGAAGAATGGGTTTGAGCCCAAGTCTATCAAATAGTTATTCTCGTTCTCAATGAGAGGCCGAAAGACATTTTCGGGCAAAAAATACAAATTATTGTTTTGCAAAAATAAAATCAATGGTCTATTGGTTTGAGTGAACAACTGATCGCTCATCTGATCTGCACTTAATTGGTTTGACTGAAGTAAGAGCTGAAGCGGTGATGACGACCATTGTCTCAGTGCGAGTGAATTGGCGTTAAGACTGACCAACGAGTTGTTGCTGAGGTTGAGGTACACCAAACTCGACAACTCATAGAAAGCGTATTCTTCGACAATCGATATTCTGTTGAAACTCAAGTCAATTGACTTCAAGTTCTTCAGTTCCTTATTATTGAATGTTTCTCGAGATATGACTTGGAGTTTGTGTTCTCTAATCGTCAGGTATTCAAGATATGGAAAATTAGTGAAGACTTTAATCAATTGATTGTCTTCGCCATCGATTATGTTGTTATTCGAGGCATAAAATGATTTCAGAGAATATATCGACGAGAATAATGACCTTTTCGTGAAAGTCGTTAAATTCAAGAATTGGTTGTCATATACTTCAAAGTTAATCAATGGAATGATTCCAAAGACTTCTTCGAGTATAAGAGTCACTGAAGTTCTTTGGAGTCGAAACAACAGGAGAATTGATTTTGGATTCCAAAGTAGATAAGAATTCACAGAATCGACAATTGAAGTGATTATATCGTCAGTTATTTCTTCGCCGACACATATAATTGATATTTTATTAGGAGATTCAATGGAACAAAGACACGGATGGATGTCCTGATCGGGAGGACAACCGTCCGTCCGATGCAAAAGAAACGTCCAAATGGTGATCAAAATTCTTGAGAATCTCATCGAAGACTAAAAGACTTAACAAGTTTTGATAACGTAATAATAGTTTCGACAAATAATGAAAAACAATTGAATCACAAATCGCTTCCGATTCGAGAAAAGTCCACAAAACTCGAAAGTATGTCGAAAACCTCTTTTTGTGGGTTTACAGGAATTAATTTTAATCACTTTATAATATATTAATGACTTTATTCACCTGTTTTTCAAAACAAATAAAAAGTCTTTTCTGTCTATGCCTTGACTAGACTTCGATCGACCGGAACTATAATTAATTTGTTGAATAAAAATTATTTTAAATTATAAATTCATTAAACAACAGATATTAAAATATAAAATACTTTTTGATTTCAATTTAAAACTTTTAAAATTTTAGTCCAGTTATGAAAACTTAGTAAAAGTTCTTAAAAGTTGCAAAAACTTTCGTTTGGAACCAAAAAGTAAGCGAAAGAGAGTCGAGAAAAGTGTTAATTAGTCTCTCATTTATTGGTCCCGAAAGATGTGACCAGTGGTCAGACAATAGTCCCGATAGAGTGATAACCACTGAAGACTTCAGTGGAGACAAACTTAAGCCCAGAGACTGTCCATAATTGACGTCCGACTGGAAAGCGATTGACTTCTGTTTGACTCGAAGTGAGTGACGACTCGTTGAGACGTAAGTCATGTCTCAAGTGTTGAGTCAATGATTGCATAATATGTTCGTTGAGTTTGTATTTGTTTTGAGTGAAGAAAACGTTTTTCTGCCGAAAGTGTTATCGATTTCATTGAATTTCATTGAAATGTGTTTTCATTAGAATCAAAGATGAATAACAAGAAAGGTATTAACGAAAAGGTCACCGAATCTGAAGCTAAAGTGAGTTCAGCCAAAAATGACAATTCTTGGGATCAAAACAACGACCGAACCAACGATTACCACAAAAGAAGTAAATACCGAGAGTTTGGCCACAATTGGACTAATGGTTACCAACGAAGACAACAATATTGTTCTTCTCATCGACCCTTTCGGTCACATCAGTCCCGGTATGTCTTCGCTCGACATTCAATCAGTTCAGTAGTTTATAAATTTCTTCTTCAGACAAAGTGATTGGACTCTAAGACCAGACCACAGATCATCAAAACCCAGATATCCGAGAAATGAATGGTATCCGAGACGAAGACACGTTTGGAGAGACGATGATTTGGTCCAAAGAACCAGAGAATTGTCCGTAAATAGCGATAACGAAAGCCAAACGAAATCGGATAAAACGGAATCTGATTCTAGTCATGAATCAAAGTCCAGACCAGACGTAACCAATTCTGAAGTGGACGAAGATTTGCAGTTAAAATTGGATGAATTGACAGCTCTTAAGAGTATTTTCGATGAAAATGTTCTGACCGTCGATGAGAAGGAACTGAAGGGAAGGTTTTTGGCCGAACCCGTCCTCAACTCAAACAAATTGATTGTTTTTTATACTTTGAAAGACCAAAACAAACGACAAAACAATAGATATAATCGTCGATACGACGAAAGAGTTAGCGATAATTGTGATAAAAGTCAAACCGAAGAGTTTGTTGTCCATCACTTACCGCCCATTGAAATATACTTTGAATTATCCGCTTCTTATCCGTCGAGACTTAATCCAAGTTTTCTCATATCTTGCAAATGGTTGAAACTTTTTCAATTAGGTATTCAATCGTATTTCCCTTTTATAATCATGTCTTAAGTTTCATTTCCTTATTTAGATCTCATTTGTAAGAAACTCGAAGACCTGTATTTCGAAAGTCGAATGGAAGTGCTTTATAAGTGGTTTTCATTCCTCCAAAACGAAGTCCTCACCTTTTTGAAGATCGACGACAAGTTAGACATCACAACGATTGTCAATTACGTACCGAAGTTCAGATATAATCACCAAAAGACTTATACCGCTATTCCACGAGTGAATCGCGGGAACGGCTATCACGACCAGAGAGCGACCTCCGATCTAATCAGTCGGGAACTGATTCAACATTTGAAAAATTACAATGAATTCAAAGGAAAAGAAACTTTTAATAAGAGTTACTTTATGTGTAATATTTGTTTTTCAAATCATTTGGGCGAAGAATGCGTTGTCTTTCCGTGCAAACACATGAACTGCAAGTCTTGTATAAAAGGATACTTCACGACACTCATAAAGGAGGGAACCGTTAGTCTTATGAAGTGTCCCGAAACCGAGTGCCAAACCAAAGCGCCCACTAATTTGATTCGCGAACTCGTCTCTGAAGAGCTGTTCAAACAATACGATAAGTTAATGCTCGACACACTGATCGGCACTCTATCGGACGCCTACTACTGTCCCCGAAAGGCTTGCGGTTCTCTTGTGATCGGCGATAGTGACTCTTCTTTGGCGCACTGCACGGCCTGCGGGTATGCCTTCTGCAAGAACTGCAAATTGACATATCATGGCTACGATCCGTGCAATATGTTCAGAGACTCAGAACAACGCAAAATAATTCTGGAAAAATATCAAAACGGAAACGGTTTGTAATTTATTTGTACTCTATTTTAATTAAATTAACTTTAAATGCATTACAGCCTCAGAGAAGTCCCAATTAGAGAAACTCTACGGCAAAAAGCAATTGCAGAAAGCAATGGAAGAGATGGCGACCGAGAAGTGGTTGGAAGACGTGGCCAAACGGTGTCCGCACTGCAAGGCGTCGATCGAGAAGAGTGACGGTTGCAATAAGATGGCGTGTTGGCGGTGCAACACATTCTTCTGCTGGCTTTGTCTCAAACAACTGCCACTCAGTCAACCCTACACTCACTTCAATGACCCGCAGTCCAAGTGCTATAACCAACTCTTCCGCGGCGCTAATTTCAACGTAGACAACATGTTTGAGGACGACTTCGAATGAATTTGTTATCTGTTTTTACCTATTGTTTCACATATTTATAGCGATTTTATTACTAAACATCTTTCAAGTGTTTATCGAATCATTCGATTACTAATTGATATTCAATTAAATTTTGTAAAAACACTTATTTAAAAATTATTTACAGTTTGGGTTCAATTTATGAAATAAAGAGAAAACGTTTTAGAAATCAATGATTTGTTTAACAGAATTGAGAAACGATTCCTTCAATGCATTACATCTGACGTCCGTTTATGTAATTCAAGTCTTGGTTTCGATTGAAAACATAAAATGAATAAAATTTGAATCATTTGTTGAAAATCTGATCGATTATTGGCATAACTAATGACTAATTACTCGAAATGTTTACACAATTTTGAGTCAAAGAATAGAAGAGACAGAACTGAACAGAAGTATAGCCTTGGAGTTAATCAACAGTTAAGACACAAATCAAACGATTATTTCAAAGCTTCTGTTAATCGAGTGAAAGGCAATGAAATCGTGAATTCGATTGAAAGAAGTATACAAATGGTTAACATTCTTGTCATCAGTGAAAGCATCGAAACATTTGATAAAAGAAATAATCTTTGAATTTGAAAGTTTGCACGAAATCTGTGGGTTTGTAAGCAATGGAAAGGTATTGTAGGTATGGATGAGATGAGAAGTGCGATCATGGCTTGCGATAGAGGATCGCAAAGCAGGTGAGCCCTCAATGAGAGAGGTATTTGAAAGACCGGCGAATATCCAATTGACAGAAACGACTCAAACGATTCAAAATCTGTATTAAAATCTTTTGTTATTAGAGCACAAAAATATCGGAAAAAATATCGGCGCTTCTCATACAAAGAGCCGACCCCTGAGTTGCTAAGCGTCCCAACGGAACGGTTCCGATACCAAGTTTACCATTCAGTTAACTATTATGTAAGCACTCCTTACTCTGAGGGCGGGTTTGGCACAGGATTTGCTTGAATTGAGTTTTAGGAGTAAAGCAGTCGAGGGTTTGGATAAGAGTCGAGTCGACCACTCGATCACAACTCACTTCTCCTCACTTATACTCTCTCTTCCAAACCGTCCCAACAAATGATACCAACTATTAAATAGTAGTCTAATAGTGTTTGAATGTTGAATGCGATGATTGCCGACTAGTTTTAACTTAATTTGGATGATCTTTGACCCCAATTATGAACATCTGTGCGATCGGGCATTTAATTTACCGCTACTTAAGGTAAGCACGCGTTGAGGTCTGATTCATGTGATCAACGTTAATATGTAAATTACGACTGGTCTTTATCAAAATAGCAAGGTGATTCTGGTGAATTTAGCTTTTTTAAATGTATTTAAACATGTTCAAATTAAATTATTCTTCAGATAAAGCCTAAAATGCATTAAATGTTAATTTTGAGTTAGAATTTTACTTTAAATGTATTGAGAATATGATTATTTCAATTGATTTCGATTCTAAGGGTCTAATCATGAATAGCATCATATTTACTGAAGAAACTACTGATACTTTCAAAAAGGATATCAATTTTCGGATTTAATTGTTTTCAAATAACATTTGATTTACTAAAATATATTCAACAGATTTGTATAAACTTTTTGACAATTGATTTGAAAAGTAAGTCAAACCCTAATTCTAATTCTAACCCAATTCAGATTTGTTTGAATGGTCTAATTGTGTTCAACTAAGATCGCCCTTTCCTCTGATCCTCTCCTCTAACGGATCCTCTTTTGTTGAGTTTGAGATCCCATATATTTGAAACTCGATATCTTCAAGGAATCTAACAATAAATTCATAACGAGGTGGTCATTATATTAAATCAAAGATGGGAGGAAAGGATATATTGTGAGGTCTTTGCATACAATGTAAGCAATGCTTAACATTATGTAATCAAAAGACTGTGCTTTAGGGCTAAGGCATTGGGGGAACGGGTGTGAAGAGCATTGCGATCACGACCATCGAGTACACCATCGGGTATACCATCGAGTTTGCCGTTTGCCTTGAACTTGATCTAAGAATCCCTTGTCTGAGCATTTGTTCCAATACTTGTAATAATTTTTACCGAATTTCTACTCTATTTTTGGATTGACTTAGTCTTAAGTATTGGCGAAGAAATCCAAAAATAAGTGATAATCGAAATGAAAAATAAGTGTAACTCAAAAATAAACACAAGTTTTGTATCGTTTTATGTAAACAAATAAACTGTTCCGACGGTGAAGACAGGGATTGGATCCGATGGGTGTGTCTTCACATTGTAATCCTCTTCTGATGTATTATTAATGTATTGATAACTACGATAAAAGACACACCTATTGTGCCGATCGTCACACCCTTTAGGGCTGAAACCCGTGAGCTGTCGAAGAACTGAAACCCCGAATCAGACCTCAAACACATTAGATCTGAAGTAAAGCTCAAACACTTCTAATCAGACAAAAGTCGTGCAAAACCTAAAGAATGCGAGAAAAATGTTTTTTCTCATTGATTAGACATTCGGAAGAGAAGTGCTATCAGTAATGGTTTGGGTCAGAGTCGGCACGAGTCGGCCTCTAATCCTCTTTTGGATGGTTTTGGTCACTATTGCGGTCGCCGAGAGCGGGACAGTCGAGGGCCAGGTCTGGACGAGTCAATGCCCGTGTCGTCTCTGCGATGTCGACAACTTTGGCCGAAAGAGAGTGGTCTGCGATCGCGGACTAAGAAGTGTTATCCCAACCGATCAAATGGATAACAGAGCGAACGTAAGACATCTTTTCATTGATATATCAAAAACTTAATAATTATTTAGATTTTATTCTCAAACAAAAAACGATTGATTCGATTCGAGATTAGATTTCGAATCATTTATTTTCGATCTCAACGTAAATATATATTTAGTTTTCGTATTAAATATACAAAACTTTTTTATCGTTAAAACCGATCAAAAAATAATAATTCATTAATAGTTTTCGTGAATATTAATGATTAATCTCGGAATCGATTATATATTTATCTATTTATCGATTCTTTTGAGGAATTAATAAATAAATAAACGAATGATTGATATTTAATAACCGATAGATTGCAAAAACCAGTAATTAATGCATTGAATAAACATTTTGTTTAATATATGATTTCGTAAATCATCGCAAGATCTCAGAGAATATAACTTTTTGATCGACGAATCACTCGATGTTGGGATGAGTTTCAGTGAACTCACAAAACGTGAGAATCTATTAAACGAACGCTTTTATAGCCTTACCATTGAATTAGTTTTTAATCAACATTTTGTGTTCACTTAAACCAGGGCTTCGATGAGGGGATGCCCAGAGGGTTAAGGGGTTGCGAGGGGTCGGAAGAGCTGATAACAATTATTATTACTGGGATCAGAGCCCAGGGAAACGAATAAAAGGTGACTAATTCGTGGATTGGTTACGATCGGCTACTTTATTGGCAATTCTCTCATTATTTATCTTCATTTTCAATGCCATCATAACTGTTCTTAATTGTAAAGATCTGTTCCAGAGTTGAACAATCTTTAACTCATAACTGACAGTGTGTTCACTGAATTATGTGTTTTGGTCTTATTTTTAGAGCATTCGCCCCAAACATAGGTCTGTCACCTATTTGGCTGTCCCTCTGCTAACCCATGTCTTCTCTTGGGATCAGTTAGTTGTGGCCTCTAATTAAGTGTAACAAACATTTGTTATCGAATTATTGCGTTAGACTTAACACGACTGTTGAGATCGCACGATATGTCGAAAGACATGGAAGACATGTCTCTCTCGGACTTGGGTTTCATATTTAGTTAAATTCTTGTGACAAAAGCCATAAATTGTCTCAACTGTTCAACTGTTGGACCACAAGTTGTCTGCGAACCAATTATCCGAGCGATTAATGACTTGTCTCTCAGTTTATGACTCTTTGGATATAAACTAATTAATTATAAAAATGAATCCAAAAATCTATGAATTTTTGCCCAAAGAATTCAAAATATGTTTTTAGGTTTTAGTCTACTTTCGATCGTTTATATAAGGATTTGATGCCAAATATTTATGAATTGAATTTCGGCGATAAAGTTACCAGAATTCCAATGAAAGGCAGTCCAACTCCAGTCCAAATCGAGTCCAAAGTCAGCCCTACTTTCACAAAGAATCACATTCTTCTCGGAAGCGAACGAAACAAAACTCGATATCAAATATACATTAATTTCATAATAACATAAATAAAGTGAAGACTCATTGAGAGTGGAATTAATTGAATTCCTCCCACACTAAAGAACACAAAACAACACTCCCTTTCCATTACCCGACCCTCTCTTCTCTCAAACCTATAATTAAAAGACTTGAAAATTGATTAACAAATTCGATAACTTTATTAATGTCTGAAAAGGTCTCAGAAGTGTTGCGTTTATGTCCTGTTTATCTGATTTCGTGTCAAATTTGATCCGAGAATGTGATAGATATGTGAACCTCTGAAAGATCAACATTTGTTCGCTCGGTTGAGACCAAAAGAAACATTAATTTGAGTTTAATTTAATTATCGGTTTTAACCTGAGATTTGATCTCAACCTTAAACTATTTATCAGACCATCAGTTCATAAGAATTCTTCACAAATTCTGATTTATATTTCGACATCGAATGCCTTCTCTAAAGATCTTCAGATAAGAGACTCAAATATGAACTTTAATTATATTTTGTTTTGTAAAATAAAAAGTTTGAATTGAAATTTGCATTTAAATTGAATCAAAGAATCGGATTGTTATCCATTCAAATCACTGGATGTCCGAACTAAAGAGATACCCAACTGATGACAGATTAGAGCCCATCCCTATTCATCCCTACCCTCCCCTTCCCTTCCCTATCGTTCCCTAATTACTGTAATTTTTAAATCGAGTCAAATGAGTCTCAAATGACATTCAACTCAATTCAAAATCAATTAATCATTTGATTTGAATTATGAAAAGTAATTCATTTCATCTAATGTTCCGAATCATTGAATAATTGAAACACTTCTCAGATCTCACCGACAAATCTCATGAAAATTTAGACAAACTTTAGGAATACTTTTGGTGTTTCGCCGCAAACATTAATCGCCTTTCAATTAGTTTTCACTTAAACGCCAAATCTGTTGACGATTTGTAATACAAAATCAAATCAAATGTAAATATTTTGGTTTCTGTCGACTCATTCGCTGTTAATCCAAACAAATGTTGTCTTTAATTATCCGATCGTTGAGTCACTTGAAGTTAGTTTACCGAAGATTAGATATCTTTCGGGATAACGATTGGTATCAAACAAATTGATAGAAAAACAGACAATCAATAACTCGATTATCAAATGACTGATTCATTAATTTTTGACTAAATATTTTGAGCGAAAGTCAACTAACGATTGAATCGCGAGTTGAGATGAAAATTGCGGAAATTGATGTCAAATGTGCGTTAAGTTTGTCGGCATTTAAACCTAAATTTAATTAGAAGTCAGTGAAAGCCAGTGAGCGGTCGGTTATTAGCTATTATTTATAGAGCTTTTGCCAAATTGAAGGCATCTCTCAATGAATTGATGTCCAAAAGCAATGATAACCCGAAGAGTGAACTATCGATTGATTTTTTGCCTCCGATTAACAGATCCTTAACTTCACGGCACCGCCCGATCGTCCAAATCAAGTGACAATCGGCCGAATATTCATGCATTTCCATGACCTGCAAGAGCTGTACATAACCCACAGTAATGTTCCCGCGATAGGCGAAGCGTCGTTCTTTCCCGGGAAGAAACTACAAGTCCTTGACCTCAGCTTTAATAACATTACTCTGGTTTTAGAAACAGATTTCTTTTACTTAAAGAACTTACAAATACTTAATTTGAGTGACAACAATCTCGAAGGTAAGTCCAGACAACCCGAGCAAAGATATTAAAGTTGACCATTGATTTGAAGCGTTTCCGTCGGCTCTGTTTCATCGCCTGAAGAACTTGACCCGTTTGAGCTTAGCCCGAAACAAATTGGTGCGATTGGTTCCCCGAATGTTCTTCCGACTCGATAGAATCGAGTTCCTCGATCTGACCGGTAATCCATTGACGGACATCGAACCCGAAGACTTCCGGGACTTACGTCCGCTTCGATATCTTATTCTAATGGGTTGTCAACTCTCGAAACTGCATTCACTTATTTACAAAAGTTTGCCGAACTTAGAAGTACTTGACTTAAGAGATAATCGCTTCGAAACTATCAGTTCCTTTGAATTTAAATTCTTGACGAAACTCAAGAATTTACACTTAGATGGAAACCGATTGAAGATAATCGAAGAGAACACGTTTTACGGTCTGAGACTGACCAGACTCGGTCTCTCCCACAATCAGATCAATGAACTAAAGCCCTGTTCGTTCTGTAATTCGACGGTCAAAGATCTAGACATTTCATACAACAATCTGACGGTCATTCACAGGGATGCGACCGAACCGCTGTCCACTTCACTCATCTCTTTAAACGCTCAGAACAACTTTGATCTGAAGGACACGACCGTAAGTGTTCCTAATCTGATCCGACCTCTGAGGACAATACGAAAACTAGTGTTGAGTTCAATGAATTTGGAGGACAGCCTCCCATCGAATGTATTCCTCAACCAAAGAGAGACCCTTTTGTCGGTTGACTTGAGTGGCAATAAGTTTGTGAACATCAGTGCGAAGATGTTTGAGGGCTTAAAACGATTGGAATCACTGGACTTGTCGTCAAACCTAATGTATGGCATCTCTGAGACAGTTTTGGAAACGCTGTCGAGTCTGACGTCTTTGACGTCCATATACCTGGACTCCAATCCCTGGTCGTGCTTCAGATGTCATATATTGCCGCTTATGGTTTGGATCAAAGACTCGAACGCCTATCGGAACTCCTGTGAGAACGACCAGAGAAAGTCTTGTGCCAAATGTGTTCATCCAATAGACCTGAACGGAAAGGAATTGCATCTCATGGATGACTGGAGTCTCGTAAGTCTTGAGATCTATTGATTAGATGAACGATTGATAAGATTAGAAGAGATTTCTATTAATAATCGCTAGAATTGGGACGAAATCATGAATTTATGAAAGACGTGATCAATGATTGCGATAAAAGATTATGAGATTTGAACAAAATTTTAGAATATATTATGTTTTGGGAAATCAAAGAGAAATCTTTGTTCTAAGAGTCTGTTCTCCCGACAGGAATGGTGTGCGGACCCAACTATTCAGCTAAGAATGTCGACCACCGAACCCAATGTGGGTCTGGTTTTAGCGCTTCTCATAATTATATCACTGGTTATTGTGATAATAGCTGTGATAATACTCTATCGAAAACAAGGCGCCACGTATTACACCCATGAGGACGAACTCCGGTTCGACGATAAGACAGTCTTCAGTGTATCGGATGCGGTGCAGCGGTTCGCAAACGCCACCCGAACACCACCGCAATCACCCGATTTGCCAACACCTTCGACCCGTTCCTCAATCTCGTCTCAGACCACTCACACCAAAGCCACTGAGAATTCGCCGCATTCTTCGCAATCACAGCCATCACTACCGATGACGCCATCAGTCAATTCATCTCAAAGTCATTCTTCAGCGACTCAGTCATCGCCGGCTCATTCATCACTGCCGGCCTCTCCCGCCCTCTCGTCCGCCACTCAGTCATCGCCGCATTCTTCTAATACTCGGCCGAAAGTTGTTTAGTGTTTAGAATATTTATATTGAATTTATAGACAATTATACAATAATTACAAAGAAGTCCACAAATTTTTAATATTTAAAAGTCTATAAACTTTTTGATAAAAATATGTAAATTTAATTCACATTTGCTATAAATGTTATTAACATTTGTTATCAAATATTTTGAGAGAATTTTTTGTCAAATAATAAACAAAATTAAGTAATAGTTGTCTCAATTGAGTGCAAACGATAACCACGAATGACATTAATTATCGTTTGGCTTAATAGTCAAGAATTTATGCGAAAAAACTCATAATCATTACCATTATTAACAAAAGAAAAGAAAATCTCAAATAATAGTGAAATGAGTTGAGATTCTGATAAAAGGGAAGAGTTTTTTGGCTAAAAAAGTAAGAAAATTATTGATAACTGTATTAAATGAATGGAAACTAAGCGATAATTTGTCACAAAAGCAAAGCTCGACTTATATTACGAGACATTAAATATAAATTGGAGTAAAGCCTAACCAAAGCCTAATCAAACAAATTTCAAACCAATGATTAAACTAACGCTCGTTTTGTGGCCTTAATATTGAAAACCTTTTATTGTTTTAAGCAATAAATGGAGTAAAGAATTGTTTATTCAGTCAAAGCATTGGCTTTTATTCCCGATTCTGTCGCTAATATTGAGCCCATGTTTACACTAATCCAGTTATGTTCGATCGAGTGGGACATTATCCAAGTTATTAGTGCAGACGAGTCTTTGGGTGTGTCCGACGGACAACAATCTGAAGACATCTCATCGCTGTCCACACCCTTTAATCAATAAATTGCATGATTTGTATTCAATTTTATTACATATTTTACAACTAATGGCTTCGAACACAATATATTCAATTCAATCACTTATTGCAAGGATTTGTCGCAAAAGACAAAAAAATACATTAAATTATCGCTTAATTAATCGATTCTAATGTAGAGTATATGACAATGGGCTGAATAATCGATGAAAATGCCCACTAATTCCTATCAATTCCCACGATAGCTCTTACGGAACTGCTCTGCAATACGTGTGAACTCAGATTCTGTGGAAAATTCAAATGAATTCATATCGGTTTCGATGTTATTGTCGATAGACATGTAAACAAGTGAGCGATAGTTGCATAACAAGAACCAAAATCTCATTTATCTTCATCAAAATATTCCATTAGACCAGAACAGACCAGAACTTCGTTCGTATCCACAAATCTATTTGCAATCCTCGGATCAAATCTATTCCAAATTCTTGGCACAAAAATCAATTTCAAGTTTTAATCAATTTGTAATCAATTCCAAGAATCGTTTGCTTACGAAACAAGAATTTTGACATTCTTTCAATCGATATATTCTTTCGAAGAGACAATAAATTTTTGGTCAAAATGAGAAAATTATTGATTAATAATTGGAATTCAAACTGAAATACAAATTCTTGTTCAGACAAAACACAATTCGCGACTAAATTATCGATTTTGAGCCCAAGTTATGAGTGAAATGTTTTATTCAGTGAAAGAGTGAATTATATTTTAGATAAAATGAATGCATTTATGAAAGTATTTTATGCTCGATATTAATGAGTTCGAGTCTCAGGAGATTTGAACTAAATTTTATTAGATATAAGGCTATCAGATCTGCCTCTCTCTCAGTCATTCAGATAATAGTTTGGCACAACTTTTCTTTTCGGCGATGGTTTAGATATTTGGGTCAAGGATTTGCCTTTCGATGCAAATCTGTGTCCTAAACGAGAACTAAGTCTTTGGTATATAATGTCATTCAATCTATTCCTGAGTCCGACGTTTGGCCGAAATGATTAGATTTTGTCTTTCATTTGACTCACTCTTCGATTATTCATTAGAGACTAATTGAAAACAATTGAGTTCTGGACTTAAGTCCTGAAACAAATATCGATGCGAAAGCCGTCGACAATGAATTCGAGCACTCATTCGATTTCAGCACATCTTCAAAGTCTTGTTTATTATTATGTATTTCTTATAAAATTATTTTTAAATTAATTTTTTCAAAAATATTTACTATATTTACAAATTGTGTTATTATTGATCGTTGATTGCGGTTATTCTTCAGTTATCGCAAAAACCATTCTTTTCTGAGTGACTGAACAGCAATAATACACAGTTTATGGTTAGTCTGATCGTTAAGAATGAGAAAAGTTTTGTTATATTTCTGGACAATTAATATAAATCTTTAGTCGACATTAATTACTCGATTATTCTGATTGTAAATCAAATATATTCGGATAAATAGCTTATTGAAAATGGATTTTCACCCGTTTTTCTCATTAGTTGTAGTATTTATGAGTTATTTAAACACTAATTATAACGAATTGGTTTACAATTGGATAGATTTACAAATTGTGCATCTTTTAGACCCATTGAGAGGTAAGGCATAAACGGTTAGACATACACAAGAGGTCACAGGAATTCAAACTTATGGTTAATGTTATAAAATCTCACTCAAACTTATAAATAACAAAATTTATAAATTTCTTAGTGTTTTAGCGAAACGTCTTTCAACTGAGTTATGGTTGAAATTTTAAACTAATTGTGTTATCAATTGGTCATTAAGACCATCAGCTTCGGGACAATTGTAAATATTTGTGTACTTAGTCTTGAATTTAAATACAAATCAATAAATTTGTGTCAAATTGTTATCAAAGAAAAGATCAAAAAGTGATGAATAGATTGAAAATTAAATCAAAGTGAAAACAAAATATGGGTTTTCAGTAAAATTCTATAAAAATCTTATGACTAGTGATATATAAACAGCTCTAATATTATAAATCAAAACAAATTTAGATTTCTTTATATCACTATTAATAACAACAATAACTCGAACTGTTTTGTTGTGGTGTTTGAGTTCTCCTGTTATTTGTCTCATTTGGAGAAATGTTAATACCGTTGGCGTTAATGGTTCCGCCCTTTTTGATACCTTCCCAGCCCTCTTCGATCTGGAACTCTCCGATTTCGACTTTATGGTAGATGTTTTCGGCGATCAATTTGAACGCTTCGTCAACATTATAGCCGTTTTTGGCCGAAGTTTCAATGAAGTCGATGCCATAGAAGTCTGCGAACGCCTTTCCCTCTTCAGGAGTCACTTCGCGGTCGTCCATCATATCTGATTTACACGAAACTATTTGAAAGACCGCCCGATTCGGCTCTATATGTCTTCGGGCTTCGAAAAGCCATTCCACCAAATGGTCGAAAGTGTGCCGACGGGTCATATCGTAGAGGAGGAGAGCGCCCACACTATTGCGGTAATACGAGCGCGTGATTGACCTGAAAGTGGACACATTGTGGTCAATATGGCCTCAAATACAATACGATTCAGACCTGAACTTTTCCTGTCCTGCGGTATCCCATAACTGAAGTTTTATTCTAACCCTTCCGTTCTTTATTGTGATTATTTTGGCGAAGAAGTCGACCCCAACTGTGGGGTCACTCCAAGTCGTGAACTGAGAGTCTGTGAAGACTCGAAGAAGCGTTGATTTGCCGACAGTTGAGTCCCCGATCAGTATTAGACTGAAATGAGAAGACAATCATTAGATCAGTCTTCAGGGAATTGAAATTATCAGCTGATCGGTGATGAGCTCAGAAGATAAACATGTATTTGGGAGGCGTTTCGTCGTTCTGATAGTCAACTGATCGGCCATCAGTACAATGGCCACAATCGCCGATTCGGGTCAGAAACCGAACAGCACTGGTCGGGTGCTATGACCAGAGCCGAGAGCAAACTCACCGAAACTGGTAATCAAAGGGCGCTTCAAAGACCATCTTTGGCTCGGTTTATATGAAGACTTGCGATCAGTTTAGTCACTATTAAAATGATATAACATTTTGTT
>JAQGAJ010000039.1:0-27900 GCA_034689365.1 Liebstadia similis | reverse complement strand
GTTGTTCTTAGTTTTAATCTATTTTTAGTTGACTTTTCCTTTGACTGACACACGTGAAGGTAATAAAGAATAGATTGTAATGAGTCTTTGTGAAGAGGATGATTCGATAACGAACAATTTTCCCTTTTTATGTAAGATCAAGCTCAATAATAAACCTATAATCTCTGAAAATTTCAATAAAATTCCTCAAAGCGTTTGTCAGAAATTCAAATTTGAAAACTAACAAAATCCAAAATTCGTAAATAGTTATATAATTTTAAGGAAATAAATGATAATATCATATAATAATAGCTTAAATTAATATATTGTTTGGAATAACAATCGAAACCATCAATTTGGAGATCAGGAAAAGTGTTTGAAAGCCTTAACAGACTTTGGGTGATAATGGTCTTTGACTGAAGGCCTGAAATGATTGTGTCTGTGATGAGAAAATGTTCTTTGAGTTAAGTAAATACCAAATGTTAGATATGGTAAGCATAGTATTGAAAGTATTGAAGTATTGAAAGTGAATTGATTTGAATGAAGTGCACAAAAATGGTTTCAAAGGTTCAGATCTTGAGTCGCATCGAAATGACATAAGAATTGATGGAAATGTTTGTTCGCAAACCGAGTCTGACATAGACTGCGAATGCAGTGAATGCTTATGAATAGGAGTTTCGTTGAATCGATTGACAATTTTTTCATTGAGTAATACACAGATATAGAGCACCGCCTCTTGTTATACGAGGAAAAGGGTTTTAAAGAATTTACTTCTCGATCATTAATAATCTTTACATAGAGAGAGACCATTGAAGTGTAGAATTTGGATTTGTCCGACCATTTATTGTATGCAACTCTATGTCAGGTATAATACAAGACATACATTTCGATGCATTAGCTGTGCTTAGAGTGAGGCAGTCCTCCAGTCCTGCCCTTCCATCGGCTGATGAGCGCCGGCGGTCCCGAAGGCAATACATATGACATTCTCTGCACTCTTTGCTCCCAATATTGAACTCTCAATGAAAATGATTTTTTGTGAAACAGATGTAAGACTAGAGACGAGCGAACAAAACAATTGATTTTTTTGGTCACTAAGAAAGAGACAGTAATTTATGTGATATTAATTTGGTATTTATTTCGGTCTAATCGTCTGCACCTCTCTCTCGGCTTCGGGAGGACAGCAAAGGACAGGACGTAAAGTGTAAGCAATGAATTGGTATCCGATTTCAGTTTCCCTTTGGTCTCAAAACTCAACTAAGAATTGATCGCAAATTTAACGGATTTATTCGCCGCCAAAAGGAAGCAAAAAATATATAAATTTGTGCCAAAAGAATGTCTGTCTGTCCTTGAAGTTGATGTGATGTGTGCTTCGATGCAATTCCTTCACCCGACCCAAAGTTTGTGCGCTCGGGAGAGAGGGAAAGCCGATTGTGAACGAGTTGTTCTCATTTGCGTACATCAATTGGACAGATATTGAATGCGGTCTAATAGCCCGGCATTGGATTCATCGATCCGTAAAACCCAAACCCTTTTAGCTATTGTTTGAATCGGAGGCCACAACAGAACACACAATCACTTTGGATGCCATGGCTTGACATAAGACACCGTCTCATCAAAACTTATATAACTGTTGCCATTCTATCAATGGATTACATGTTTTTATGGACTTGTGATCAAAGAATCGAAGGATTGCTGACAAAGAACTCCTTTTCTTAATCCTTTGAATTCCCCTTTAATTCAGAGCCACAACAAAAACCGAATAGATTTGAGAAGAAAAACATTTTCCACTTTTCCCAAGATTTTAATTCAACTTTCGTTTAAAGAAAAAATAAGATTAGAGTCAATACAAAAGGTATTCTTGAGTTTAGAATTTGAGAAAGCAATTAGCGATATATTCAGTAGATATACCTGTAATTTAAGTATTTAAAAGGTAATAATTGTTAGACGAATGTTCCGTTCAAACAGTCAGACCCGACTCAGACCCGACTCAGACCTGAGACCTAAGAAGAGATACATTTATTAATATTGGCATCGATTAGACATTAATAATGATTGAGTCGAAACAATTTGTATGAATGTATAATCGCGTGAATTAATGGTCTGATAGTCATCAATAAAATCAAAGAGTGTTTCGGATTGTTTTTCTCAGTCATTAGCATAAAGAGTGCACAAAGTGTGCGGTTCTTTGGGGTATGGCTTGTGATGGAGAGGAAGGAGAGGAGCGGACCGGCAGATGCATTATTGTCATCGATCGATGAGGCCGTCCACACAATCAGTGCTGAGCACATACTGTACTGTAGTTACACACCTGGTCTCATAAAAAGTGCCATCACTGGCATTGAAAGTCAAGGAATTCAGATCGAAATGAAGGGGTTGTGTCGATGCCGGCCCTCGAAATCCATATTTTTATGGCCGATATTACGAAAGATGGTTCGACAACAAAGGCTCAGATCGAGTGAATCTATATTATCAGTCTTTCCGAATAGACTTTACTCAAGCAATTCGTCATTTTTGATGTCACTTAAGGAACCGTAAGAATAGCCACCGAAGAAACTAAGCCATTGATTCTGATGAAGCAGTGCTCGCCTCAAACAATGATAGTCTGTCCCAAACAGATGTCTCAAATCATATTAACTAAACTCAACCATTCATTTGTCATTTTTGCGATCTATGAGAAAATCTCTACTCTTATGATATTTTTAGGATTCAAAGATTGGCCCAAAAAAGCATTCGTGCGATCGAATTGTTTAATGAGATTAAAGAATAATGTATTTCGCGATTCAATGCATTAATTGAATAAAAAGAATTTTTCGTTAGGTTTTCGGTCAATAAATCCCGAGATTTTAGATAAAAAAAAGACATGAAATATAATTTGTTATAATTAGAGAATCTGTTAATCGATCTCAAAGGCTGTTAAGACTTATCAAGACTTGAGTTTGAGATTTGAGTTGAGATCTTGACTAAGATGTGAACAGAGCTGACAAACAAAACTGATGCAAATGGAGTCAATGGACAGGTAGTAGTGATTCTAATGGTGTCCAAAAGTGATTCCAATGCGAAGGCAGTGCAGACTTTTCCCATCGATTTATAGACAATTATTTTGATTAAAAACTAAAACACGACAAAAATCTAATATCATATGAAGGGATGAATCATCGGTAATATGTGTCGAATGAGTGAACAAAATGAAGTTCCACATGATTGGGATATTCCTGTGGGAAATGTTACCAAATTCATTGCTCATAATGAGGCAGATGTGCGCTCCGGATAAATAACAAAACAATGTAACCATTATATGAAAATTTGTTTACCGATTCAATGGATAACTAATCAGATAATGTTTTTTTAGATATCGCACATATTATTCACAACTCTGCCAATTATGGCATAGACTATGGCTGTTCGATGCCTGTCCTACCCGTGCAGTGCAACACATGTTCGCTCGTTTCGCTCATTTCTGGTTTCACTTTTGATCAGAATATTCCTCTAAAGGGTGTATTCAACGCGTTTCACACACTTTTTACCTCGTTTTGTGTGCCGAACGGCGAAACAGGGAAATAGAAAATTGAATTCTAGACTCAAATTCTTCTAAAACCACATTTAGCTGAGAGTATTGAGTAATACCTCAAAGATTTCTGAGATTAGAACCGATGAAATCGAAACCTTTTGATTGTTAGTACAATGTCTGGAGAGGTCTATACAACGGTCTATCGGTTTATGCATTGAATTAAAGATTTAATTCGAGAGGATTTTCCGTGAAATTCTTTGAAAGTGAGAGACCGGTGCCGGGAATGGAATACTGTATCAATTAGAAAAAAGATGATACAAATTGTGAAGAGAAGTGTGATTCGCAAAAGTGTTATAACAATTGGAGAGAAGAGAACGCATTGGAAGCATAGCGTAAAACCCCTTTCGAGCCATACCTATAGACATATAAGTTATGACAAACGAAGAGAATTCACTTTTTATGTCTTCACAGCTGCGCCCGAATTGCGCTGATTCTGATCCCAACGTATTGACTACTGGCAGAGCACAGGCAGAGCACCACCAGTGCCAGCACTTCCACTGCTATCCCAGTCCACGTCCATCTGTTTATTTTATTATCACCTCTCAATGGATCGTTGGATACCGTGCTATGCCGTCAATGCCGGCAAAGTGTTCGCCACTTCTCCACTGCTCTACACATGCGATACCATTATTAAAGTATACGTTCACTCAAACCAATGCCAATACCATTACGGCTCTATGACTATCACTCGCAGACCAGTGATCCGTTCCCATAGCGGGCATAACGCGAGAGAGAGAGAGAGAGAGAGAGAGAGAGAGAGAGAGAGACGCCTAGAGAGAGATGGGTTGGATGTTTTCATGGGTTGGTGAGTAAAAAAGCCATAACATTCATAACAAACCGACTCGAAGCGACTCTAACCTCGGCCAACACTGGCATTAGCGCACTCACCGTTTTATATACCTGTTATACGAAATGAAATGATCGGACGTTCGACTCTCACTGTATTGTAGATCAAAAGGGGCTCAAAATTACTGATCATAAGTTTAATTTTTTGACATTCCTGTGATCGTAAAGTTCGTAAAGTTTCGATTCTATCTGAAAGAAACATATTTGATATTATGGTAGAAATGCTGGCAATGCTTATCATAAAGTTTAGTCACAGAGGTATTGTTTACCACAAGCTTTGACTCACAATTTTATAGAGCATTGAGGAATCGGTTATTCCTTAAGATTTTTATTATTATCCCTTTTGAAAGACGATTCTTATCTAATATCGCATATACTCTCCTATCGTATCCGTCAAATACATATTGAAATAATTCCAATACAATGACAGAAGAATGGCAGACATCGGCCAATCGGGTGCTCAATGTCGGGCCTAATCATAAATTGTGAGCTTATTATAACCAATGAATTAGGACTCGACCACAAAATAGTTGACCCTCAATGACATTGTGGGCTTGAAGTCGGAACAGTTCGGAACAGTTCGCATGGTTGATGTCGAAGAAGATAGTGGAAGAACCTATTGAAGCAATTTTACAATGAATTTGAACAAAATTTATACGAAAACCGCTTTAAATATAATTTTGTTCATAAAGAGGGAAATGAAATGAATTATAAAATTTATTACTCTTTATATTTGCAAACAAAAGATGTCATAAATTTTCGGATGACATACACATTAGGCGTTTGGTTATGCATTGTATTTGAAGTTCGCATCGAAATTCCAAGAATTGATAAAAAGAATCATAAAGTTTGCGATCAATTATTATCATCGGATGTAAGCATAAGATAGTAATTTGAAAAACTTGTCACAAAAGCCATTCAATCATATCTTTTGTGATAATTTTTCATTATTACTGACTGAAGCTGTGTTTGTGTCGGATCTGTCGGATAAAAAAACTCTTTCTCTGTCAGGGGTCGACTAAATATGGGTAAGGTTTGGGTTAATCTTTTGTGATTCGTGTAATGCAAGTGAGACTATGAGAGATGCAAACGGTGTTTAGGGTCTAATCCTTTGGAAACATTCCCATTTGGTTATGTCCTCAATGTTCTCAATGTTCACTTCGGCAGTTCATTCAGTCGTTGAGTTCACTTCGGATCAGTTGCTTCTCAATGGTTGACTTTAGTCTGTGATCAGTTGGTTCACCGATCACTAGGTTAGGTCTCACCGTTCTGTTCGTCTTCATTGCTGGTCATTTGTAAAATGTCATCCAAACAGTGGCAATAGTGGCATAACTGCACACATTAGAGCCGTCTCTTTCTTATGTCATCTCCAATGATGCGCTTCTCAGAGGAAAGGAATGAATAATAGTTTAGGAATAGTGTTGAATAAGGAATGGAAGCTCTGATCAAATGGCGAACAAACAGAGGCAGTGAGTGAACCAAAGATCGCAACCATGGATGGTATGGTCTGTTATGTAATTCAGACAATTCATTAATTTCATGCGTCAACTCATCCTTTTATGAAAATATCTGAAAGAAAAGGTATTTTCTCACAAAGAATGTGTCCTTTAATGGCATCTGCTTTGCATTGAACACCAATTGTCATCCAATTGTCCGGAATTGACATTTTGTTAGCACTTCGGCAGACAATAAGTCGCTGACACGTAAAAAATGTTTTCACGGTTTCAGTTTCGCCTAATTTGGCTCTCCTTTAGTCTCTTCTTTCACTTAGTCTATTAATCTCATTATTTATTGGACAGAAAGAGACAGAAAGAGAGACAGAGATAACGATCCGATTTATTGCCGAATGCTTTGTCACCGATTCGGACGTCTAGGAGACCGAAGTGGAGACCGAAGTGCGATGTATTGGGTCTGAGATTAACGCAACAGTTATGCCAATTGTGTGACGAATAATGAGAGGAATTCCTATCGAAATTCTATTAGAAAAAAGTCTCCAAAAAACTATGTTTTAATATGTGTTGCCGTTCGAGAGCTAACACATTCTCTCCCCAGTAATTCAATACTTTTGCTTTGTTGACACAAAAAAGCTTTTGATTGCATCGAAAAAAGTCTATAAACGTATCCCTAATAGGAATCAGTGAATGACTCGCTCTCGGAGTTTAATTCAATTTTGATGGGAGTAGTGATGGGTTTGTTGTCCAGAGATGTGTTGCGATGTGTTTCCGACGAAACCCGATATCAGTCAATGACTGCACAATCACTTCATTGAATGCTTTGCCGAACGAAATTTGATAAATATTGGAACAGAAGTGACGACAATATTATTAATCGATTGAATAGTTGAGAGCACTTCTGTATCAATACAGGTGTAGAAAACCCAACATTCAGACACTTTTGGGCCAATTTTGCTATTGAATCGATCGGATTGACTGATAGGAACCGATTCTTCGAAAGACTTGACCTAATTCTGTCCGAAGAGGTTCCGATTCTACCCAAGGAAGTCATAGTTAAGTGCATTCTCTCATCTATTCCTCCAATGAATAGAAAAACAGTTAATCAGTGTTTGTCTGCGACTGTGGTCTGAGAGGTATCGGAGGTATCGCTGATGTGATCCAAACATTAATTGTTGTCTATTATGACTTCATATATGACTTACTTAGACTCTATTCCAGGCATGCATTTAAACAGCTGTCTGTCCTCTACTGACAAGTTAGTCATATAAATACTGATATGAATAGATGTAAGTATTCTTGGTATTCATGAGGGCTCTTCTCTGTCACTGTTGACGAGTTCTTCACTTGAGTTGAGTTCGGGGACAGCTGTAGAGCTGTAGAGCAGTGTTGCGATTGTGTTGGAATGCGTGTTATATACTAAGCCATAGAGTAATGATAACAATAATAATGGTCATATAAAAAATCATAGACTGTGTGAAATGGAAAGCCATGAAATGTCATAAAAGAGTTGAAGTGCTCTATCGCTCAGTGGATGTACGGCTGCAGAGCTGTACCGCTATTTGCAGAACGTCTGAGCGATAGACCGTTCTCTCAATGCCTTTTCGGCATCTGTTCCATAACCTGACCGTCTTTTTTGCAATCCATACAACCCATGACTCGTCTATCGCTGACATTATTCCCACTAATATTATATAAAATCAAATAGAAATCATGTTTAAGACTGGTATTAATGGATGAGCCGGGGCTGAGACCACAGGACTGGCAGTCAGTGTTTGGTCAATCGCTACAATGATTTTCAATGGGTTCGCAACGAATTCTTCTCCAATAGAGTTGGTTTTGACACAAAAAATATGATCATTTATGCGCTAATGTCTATTGATATCGGTTATCTTGTAATGTAAATTAGATGGTTCACTACCACCGATGCTAACATTGATGGAAACACTCGACAAACCCAATCGATCATCACTACAGCCGAGGTATTATTGTCCGAAGTGTTGCCATCAATGCGTTCCCATTGAAGGCCAACACAACATCTCCTCCAGTGATGGATACCTTCTTAGCGACTATTATTCGAATCTTTTGATCATTTTTAACATCTATTGAACCGAAACTTTTGCCGAAATGCAAACTTTTAGACCAAACTCATTGACCCATTGGTTGAACGTATTTAGCATTTGTTGCCTTTTTGTCGGATTCAATGTCGAGATGTTTGTAATACTTCTCTTAAGAGATTGTTATTCTTCCCACAAATTCTTCACAGGAAATGCTATTTAGGTTTATTAATAACTGTCTCAAAGTTGTTAAACTATTTTACCTTTTCAAAGGTGTTCAGAAGTGTTCCAAAGTGTTGAACATTAATCTCTGGATTATATTCAAAACATTAGTTTTGATGCGAAATTTGTCGCTTTAAATATGAATATCATATTACGACTTATCGGGACTCGAATCGGATCAGAGGGACGACAGAGTGTGTGCCGATTGCAGCTGTGGTGCAGTGCTAGCGATGGTGTAGTGCTCTGAGCGCTCAATGCTCTCGGTCTATGAAATTCAATCATAAAAGCAAATGTCGAGTAATGTCAGCGAAAAGCCATTGAATTTCTTAAGGAATTCCTATATATATAGCAATCCCTTCCTATAAATTATGTCATAACTCGTGCGACTGTTCACTGATTTGTTGAACAGCCGTTCCTTCAATAAATCAATGGCAGTCACGCCTGTGGTTCTGTTCTTGTGTTCAGAACCCATGTTTGAAACTCGGGCTCAGTTTAGACCAGTGTTGACGACATCGGGCACTCTGTCGGCGCTCATAAATAATCATTAGTCGTAATCAAGAATTGATTTCTAATGAATTTTTACTATTTTTACAATCATTTGTGACTCCATTTGTACGCAAAGCGTAACCAAAGAAGTCATTTATCTCTGGCATTGATTCTGACGTTTGGAGCAATTTATCAAAAGATTCTCTAAAAGTGTTGCCATTTATTCAAAGAAATGCTTAAATTTATTGAAAGATTCGATTTTTGTTCGATTCTTCACTAAATAGTCGGAAAGAAAGACCGAAACTTCTCTAAAGTAAACCAATTTTTAGTTTAAAAAAGAGAATTTCATTCAATACAAGAGTAAATGCAATATTGGTTGTCATGAAAACGCTTTTTTGACATTTTCTCATGATTTCCCGGCCTTTTGTGTGTCCGACCTTTCAGTTGGGTCTCAACCTGTCCTTTCAAATACAGGTGTAGTTCACCCAAAATCATCGCAAATCAATAGAAGACTACTTTCAGACGAACCATAATTCCAATACAAGGCTATAGTCAGACGAAAAGCAACTTTTGAGACACTTTAGGAAACCTTAAGAAACATATCGGAAAGAAAAGGACCGGCACTGCACTGAACACCACTGAACAGCACTGAACAGCACATCCACTCTCAGAAGGGATTTCCTGAAGTGAGTGAACTACCGGTCACTGCAAGTGCTGGCCATTCATTGAAACCAATATTTACTAAATTGTGATCTCGGAAACCAACTCTGGAAGTGTCGCAAACAAACACTTTGTAAAAACAACTTCGATCGAGTGATTCCATCGGTTTTGACCCTCTATTTGACCCTCGATTCGACTGACAATCACAAAGTTATGTTAAGTCAAAGGCCAGCAATACTTTGGCCTCAATCAAGAATTAATGTCTCTTTTCTTATGATAATTATCGATAATTTTTTGAATAAAATGATTATATAATTAGTTTTGATTTAAAAGATATGAATTCAAACTTAAACACAAAAACAAAGAAAAATGATTTAATAAAATGGTATTAATTTGATGTGAATTTGATGTCTCAATCAATCGACAAAACCTTTACATTTAATACTGAAATGAATTTAAATTTTAAACGTTTGTTAGTTTTTTGTCGGATATTAATTCAAAATATGATTAATCGGACTAAACATTGGGCTCTGAATGTCGTGACTTAATGTAATCGAAGTGTGTTTTCAAACAATTTATCCGAACTCTTGTTTATTCTTCGCTTTTATTATAAATCGAAGTAATTTGTTTGAAAAAATCTGAAATGTCTTCACTGATCAGGTTTACGGATATTTATTAGTTTGAGAAAGAGCTCAAAAGAGGTTCGCATATTAGCCTAATTGATATCGACATTAATCATAACATTTCCCTACAAATATCCCGAACTTGATTCTAGTGTTTAACTCCTCATTCAAGTGAGTGCTCCCAATGTTTAGACTCACCTTTTCCTCTAATAAACCTTCAAACTTATCATTTGATTAATCGGTAATTTTCAAACTTGAATTTGATTAAGATTTTTGACAATCATATAAAATATTAGTTATTTTTGACTTAATTTACAAGAAATGAAGTTTTTTTTATAAATATAAACATGAAATTCATAAGTCGTTAACTCGAAAGAGTAATGAGAATGTGTTAACCCTTAAACGCGTTCGTCTGTCTCTCGATTGGGAACAGACTTACCGATAGAGAGTCCGATAATTAAGAGCTGATAGAAAGGAATGTATTCGTGAGTATTGAATATCATTTTTAGAATTCAGGTGTTTTTAAATTCTCATCGCTATTCGTATTAAAGATGTGCAGACCATTCATATAAAGAGATTCAATGCTTTTCTAATGTATTTAACTTTTTATGACATTTTATGATTTGATGCAAACCTTAGACACTGTAATGTCTTTCCTATGCTGTCCTCCAAACCCCTACTCATTAAGAATTGTCGATAAATCGATAGAAAACTTATTCCACTTATTATTTGAATGTTTTGTGAGATATTATTTATAGTCTGAGATCTAATAAATTTCAAATCATTTATTATGATTTCGTAGGTAAAGGTCAGCGATTGTCGACTCGACTCGATTCTCATGGTATGAATGCAATGCAAAGAAGTGTATAATATGTGGAAATATAATATTTGATTCCCAATGAAAGGAGTCTTTGGAGCGAATCAATCACAAGAATATTTCTATACAAGTATTTACAAGAAAAGGGGAAACTATGATAAAGTATGGTAAGTAAGGTAAGTATGGGCTCATCTTTTTTGCATAACACAAACGCATCCACACAACCATCACAACCATCATAACCATCTGCACAGTTATGGCTCACATATGCTCTTCGGAGGCGCTCTTCTCCTCAAATACATGTCTTGGGCTCTAAAATTGATTTCCAGATCATTGCCTTTAATTAAATTCAATTCAATGCTATTTCGTTACTAATGTAAGGCTATTATTGCTGTAAAGACCCGATGGAGTCATACAAAGCATAATATATGAGGACCTATGACATGATCGGTGAGGCTCTCACTCTCACCACTCGTACTAACTCTAATTGCATCCCAGAATCTCTTCAAATCATTTACAAGTCCGACAATTTGAGTCTTGATTTGACTAAAGTATGCAAAACAGGTGTTGTTATTGAAGACAATCCAAGGCAGTGACGGAAACAACCTGTAGAGTCGGTCAAAGAGAAAGGGAGGCAGTGGTCAGGCATTGAGATTGAGGTTAGACTCGGAAACGAATTGCATTCAAATCGATTCCATGCCATCAAAAGTTTTTTGAATTTTTTTTCTATGAAAATAATGCAAAGCTTTTAATAAACAGTGAACTGACAGCTCTGATAATAAGGACTCCCGCGGTATAAACACTTCGGACCGAACACCGAATGCCATCGATTCTAAACATTAAAATATCAATAGATTTATGAATCACTAAAATTATAAGAACTTTAAAACTTAAATATGCATTAAAACGTCGATTATCTCAAAACCGATAGTGAGGTCAACAACATTAGACTGAGAAGAAGTGATCGGTTGTGCCGTTTGTGTGTTCGCAGGCGGTCGGCGCTAATGACAAACTATTTGGTTCTTCTAAAACAATGTTAACTCATATAAGAGTTTGTAGGCAGAGATGAACTGAAGACCGAAAGCAATAGCCATTAATTTTGAGGTTTGCAATGGTTTAGAGTCAGCAATGATTTGTTTGACTCGATTTAGTTGTGTTTAATCAGTAGTACAACGGGTTCTCTCGATCGAAGTCAATGTTAGTGAACGCACCCCTTTTGCAAATCACCGGTCTTTCCATTGCTTGGGATTACGTGAACACAAATGCACTCGTTTTACGCGTCGTTCGGTCACTACCCCTACCTCTGACCCCAACGTTGAGCAACCTTTCAAAGTATATAATAATTCAAACGAATAGGAAATTAGGCGAAAAAGGAAAAGCACTTCCTTTTCTTTGAAAGAGACGTAAAACGTGTACTTCCAATGTCGATAGGGCTCTACCCTCTATGGCATAGTGTCTATCCCATAGTCCATACACTCGATGGATATGTGGGTGATATTGAGAACTGAGTGCAACTGTCGAACCCATCAGAGAAAGTGAACAAATAATACGAATGAGTTTCCGGTCAGAGTCGAGGATAGGGGCGCTCTGTTGGGCCACAAAACACAACTTTCCCTTAATTTTTGTTCGTTTTTTAATGTTTAAGCAATAATTCAAATTTGATTATAAGTTTTAGATTCAATGAAATGAAGCGAAACTGTTGTCAATGTTTGAACTTTCAATGAGTTTTGTGTATAATTCAAAAGAAGTGGTTCACTAATGACCGCTCATTAGTGTCTGTTTGACTCTCAATGCAAATCAAATTAGGGTCCGGACTGTGATCGACAAGAACTGGTCATTATCTGGTGATCACCGTTACCTCTCGTGACCTATTGCTTACCGCAACGTATTTACATATTCGAGACTCTTTTCAAATAAAAGCCCACAATTGCTCTCAAATTAACTCAAACTTATTGTAAAAAAAAAACTTTAAAAAAAGAAGTTATTTATTGTTTTTATATCAGTATTTGTCGGCAAAAAAAGAAAGAAAAGATAAATCAAATGATTTTTAAAGTTTTTAAACTGAATTTAGTTCGCAATGAGAAGAACCTAAGAATTAAGTAAACATAATTGCTTTGATAGAAAACTTGATCATAGAATCTATGATAGAATCGGATTTTATTGCTAACGAGAAGTGTCTGTTCAGTCAATAAATAACAGAAACTGAGTGAAAGAAAATTGTGTTCATTTCGTGATTGAGTTCGATATCGTAAATAAATAATACGTTATTCTAAAAAATGATTAAATCGAGAGACGATATGAGAGATACTAATATTCTGATAGTGGGTTCACCACATGGGGTACGGTATTAGGCGTTAAATACAAGTGCCAATTAAAATGGGTCGACCCGTCCGACGGGTCGTCTTTGGCATCGCTTCGATCAGACGGATATGAATTATTGTTTGCTCTGACTCTAAGGTTAGGCCAATAATACACCGATCGAACCATTAAATAGTCGATGGATTTGATAAATTCAGTCCAATTAATCAGATGCCAGATCGGGAACAGCCGTCTGTCCCGTTGGCCGACGGTGTTGGCCCCCAATATAGTCAAGCCGTTCAATAGATCCTCATATATGCAAATTAGTTCTTCATATTTACGTAACTCTACAAACACTCGAAACCTCTTCGGATGCTTTTGAGCCAAGAGTTGAGTCGAGTTTAGACGCGACTACCGTTTGTATGTCATCTGAAGAATCACCTTATTTTTCAATACCTCGACGGGACATTCAAACAATCATGTCTTTCTCACATAAAATATTATCTTTTAGTTTGATTGTGAACTTCGAAAAATACGGGTATATTTGGAGCAGAGATGGTCTGTGAGGTTGTGCTGAGTCTGTGCTCAGGTCTCAGGTCTATAGTGATTGTAATAATAATCACAAATAACCGGTATTTGCATTCAGAACTCAATTCCAAGAAAATCAATTTGGAGTGGATTTGGGCTCAAAATAAATGCTAAAAAAGTTATTTATTATTAAGCAAACAGAACGCAATAATTTATCAAATAATTCAATGTATAATATGTATTAAATGTATTAGAATTAGAATTAAGATCATTTCAATTCCATATATTTGGCTCTCTTTGTATTTTAAGGACTACTCTTCCAAATATACTTTTCTCGGAATCATAATTCCGTTAAATGTAAGTAATGTCTAGATTTATATTCTTGTTTCGCATTCATTAAGAGTCGGTTCAAACAAATTCTCTGACATTTGACTCGCAGTGAAGAGAAATATGTGTTCACTAAAGAAATTGTTCTTCTGATGGAAGCACTCGAAGCAACGATTGGCGCATACAATGCAAGCAATGGTTGGCTAAAAAAGTTGACGAATGCGTTGATGTCTATAATATTTGTGAGAAAATACTTGTTTTGCATTCAGAGCCTACTCTTCACTCTTATTATGATTTGAGAGAAAGGGTTCGACTCTTTTGTCACATATTTGCTTAACATTTGGTTTGACATTCATTTAGTCTATTATTAAAATCAAAACTGAATTCTGTTTTTCTTACACTTTCACGCATTCATACAATACTGGAATAGATTTCACATATTTTTTATCAATCAATTCACGACAACGAATGTTAACACTAGTAATGAGTTCCCTCTTCTGCTCCAACTGTGAGGTTAGGCTCTGAGGAGAGCATTCGGTCGGCACTCGGATCAGGCATTCGGGCGCCTCTAAGATGGCCTCTCTTTGACCACTCTTTGCCGACCGACAGGTGAACGAAGTCACCGATCAATGAGTTCGATGTATATATCAATTGTCAATCAGTTTTTATTTTCGTCTATTCAATCGATTTAATACAAAATTATAAAAATGGAATAAAATTAACTAAAATATAAAATCAAATTTAAAAAATGATACAAAATTGAGCAAAATTTCAAGTCTATTGAACGGCTGGTCAGATCCGATAGGTCTGGTCAGCTCTGGTCAAGTATTCGCAGTTGAGTTTGCGTTCAACTACTGGTTTAAAACTACATTAATGTCATATAACTGTGCGAAAAGACATAAACTTATAAATTGATGCAATAATAAGGTATAGGTTTTGACAAATAACTTATCAAAAGATAACTTAAACGACTAGAAAACCAAACTTCAAAAAAATAATAATAAAATCTGAATAAATTTGAATAAAAAAAATTATTGTTTCGGTTTGGGTGACAAACAAATAACACATCCGTCAGTCAGAGGCCGTCCACACCTGCCGTCAACTGTTGGCTCAATAATTATTCTCCGAATCATTACCAGAATTAACCTGTTTTTCGATGATTACAAGACTTGTGACCAAAAGAAGAATTTCAATCTTTTTCTGTGAACTCAAATCACTTTAAACTTTGTAAAAAAGTTTGCGTTAATAACAAAGACTGAACGCCAATGGAGTCGAGCCTAACGTCGAAGAGTTTTGTGAGTTTGGTCAGTGCCTCACAAAACATCGTGACCTTAACGACAGGTGCGTCCTTAGGGCCAAACATTCTTGGGCTCTGAAGACCAGTTGGAGAGTCGCTGAGTCTCCAGAGGTCCCACTTTTATGTTCTCAAACGCTAAACACTTCAAAAGTGGAAAAACTTTAGCCAAAAGTCTTTAAGGCCTTCCACTCAACAAAGAATATATACTTTCAATTAAACTATTTATAAGATTATGTAATTATTATATGCAATAGAGTTATGTAAAGTGTAATTAAACAAACGAAAGGTTACAAATGGACACTATTGGCATCGATGGCACTGTGAATTCACTTGGTTTGCCTCAATCGGCACCAAAACTAACTTAATTACAAAACAATGTCTTTAATTAAATGCAATCTTTGGTGCGAATAAAGAATTCTTTCATTAATAATAAAGAAAATTATATTAAATTGAATTAAATTATTGACAATTTATACATAATCTGTGAATCGTATGTGAAATGGCGTTAATGTGTGGACTAGTAATGAGAAATGTGATGATTATTGTAATCGATTGGCACTGTTGTGAGCACCGGCACAACCGCCGTCTTCGTGTTTAGTGAGCAAAGACATCCTCGAGAAGGTCTTACTACAGGTTTTGCAGCTATACTTCTTCACATCGGAATGTGTCTGAAGGTGTGCCCGAAGATTGGACCGATCGGCGAACGCGCGGCTACAGAACTCGCACTGAAACGGCTTCTCTCCGGTATGGGTTCGGATGTGACCTAAAGATAAACACTTTGGTTAGGCCTCAGCGTCTCAAATGGGATCAAATGTGACAAACCTTGTAAAAGCCAGGGTCTGGAGAATGCTTTACCGCATAGTTTGCATTTGCAGGGAAGGGTATGCGTTCTGATATGCATTTTGAGCGCTCCCAACGAAACATAAACTTTTTCGCAATGCTTACAACTGAAAGCCTTCTTCCCCTGAGTAGAGCAATGAAACTCTTGGTGTTTTGATAAACCACTGAAAGTTGAGTAACTTTTATTGCAGTCCGTGCAGTGATATCGGGTGGCACTGCCCTCCACTCCGGCCACGGCTTTACGTGATTTGACGCCTTTGTTGTCCACTTTTATCGTTTCGTAATATTTTGTTGGGTTCTCTGTCGAAATGGTTGAACCTCTCGAGTGAGCACTTCCTCGTCCCGAGTCATCCGATCCGTTGAGACTCGGAGTCGGCGATGAGATTATCAAAGATCCTGGACTTGTCTTTAGAGCTAACGTCTGTTCGTTCCAATTGGATAAGTATTGAGGTCTGTATTCTGAGTGCACCGGAGATATGATTGCATGTCGTGAGGTCTGACTGTTTTCTGTGACATTTGAGTTGTAATTATTCGAAGATAATCGTTCTGAGCGTAGAATTGGTGTCTGAGGCGGTGATATCGGGTACTCGAGGTGTCGGCTCTGGTAGTAGAGCGAGGGTGAGGTCAGAGCGGACTTATTCTCGTTGTATCCGAAGTTCGCACAATTGGCGAAACCAAAGGGAATGTATGGCGCGGTTTGGAAGTGACGCGGGATCTGATGCGGTGATGACGGCGACAACCGATGATTCGAATTAATCGAATCTAACGGAAGGAGCGCTGGCTTTGAGAGGTCGGCACTTATTTGGCCGTTCGGTGAGTAGTTTTGAGGCGAAAGGTATTTGGCATTAACTGAATGTAGATAATGATTGTCGCGGTATTGAGGACTGACATATGTCAACAAATCTCTGGTTCTCTCGTTCTTTATTATCTCATTCTTGATGTCAGAGTTGGACTCTTTGAGTAAATGACTTTTAACGCTCAGATCATAGGGCCCTCCCTTCGCATCTGTGGTGAAGATAATTGTTTCATTAATATCGAACCCATTTTTCATATTTTGTTCCAAAACTTTTGTCTCAATTGATTTATTTTAATGAAAAGTTATTCTAAAACTGAGGGCTCTCTCAGTAATCCGTTTATTAGTTTTGGCACAGACTTAGTCATAGATTTATTGTATTTGTCTTTTGATAACGAACTGAAGTATATATAAAATTGGAAATAAAACTGAGATAATTGTTAACGGAATAGAAGTTTAGCGCATATTAAGAGCACTTGTATTGCAATCATATCCTAATCACGAGAAACGAATTACAGGCGACTCAGCACAGGCTCAGAGCAGAGTCTGACAGCAATCTGAGGTACAGCTTATGACAGTTTCACACCTCTAAACAGGACCACAGCTGCAGTGGTCCTGTCCTCCAGTCCTGTGCCAAGATTTACCTGTCATTCATTGAGCTCTTGTTTTGTCTTTTGTCTGCACTCAACTACAGTCTGTCTCTGATTATGCCATTCAAGTGGTATTTATTTATAAAACACAACCAAACTATTAGAGCAGGTGTTGTGTGGTATGAGTTGAACACAATTAGAGCTCTCGACCAAACATCACTTCCCCGGCACTCGAACAGACTCGAGACACTCGACCAGACTATCACTGATTAGCACTTTATTCAAATGTTTTCTTAATTAAACGCTCAGAGAAAGAGATACCGAATGCGGGCCTTCGCTGTCGGCGACAATACATATCAAACTGTATTGACTGTCCTTCGCTATTGAGGTCAGTCTCTCATTAGCTCTTAAGTCTAAAATCTGATAATTTGTTCCAAACCTCAAGTTATCAATTGATGTCTTAAGACAAAGTTAAATCAGAGGAAATGGATATCTGACTCACCACAAGACAAATCGATGGCACTTCTGTTGTCACTGCTCTTCGACAGACTATTCTCATCGTCTGAACATCCACTCGATTGAGGGTTAGTGTTGATCGATAGGCAACTGATGGCCACTTTTGGTGACTTCTTGATGAGGAATGATCGCGGCATTGTTGGCACTGATAGGCGATGGAGTGTTCGCACAAGTTTGGCACTGGAGATGAGATGAGATGCTGAGAGTGAGCGCACCTTTTTATAGGAGCACTCGTTTGCGATAACTTCTGATATATGAGACAAATATATGAATCAAACACTTTGGGAGAGATCTGAACGTAGAATGAAGACTGGGATCAGTGGGCACACGAAGTATATCTGCTCTGAGTTGGCAGTCAATGCCAGTCCAGCGGCATTCGATGGAGAGGCAGGTGGACGGCAAAGACGGCCCAACCAGAGGCTCAGCAGAGGCTTGTGAGCGGTCGCGCGCCGACCCAATCGTAGCGCAGGTATTGGTTCCGTTCCCCTCTCTCTCTAATAGCATAATAGCAGCTGCGATACAGTGCTGTGCATACACTCTGTCATCGATGCACTACAACACTAACTGCTCTCAACCGAGGGATCATTAGATGGGCTGACACTCCGAAAGTGACAAAAGGAATCAAATAAAGCTCTGAGACAGTGCTCTCGGGTTAGGACAACACCAATAAGTCTCAAACGATTACATTTGCGATTTGGCACCAAAGAGACATCGGAGAGACACTCAAACGAGTATTACTCACAGGTGTAGTACAATGTAGTAGTAGTACTCACACATCAACCCATCCGACCACTGATGACCAGACAAAGTCACTGATAATTAGACCAAATCCCTGATAAATGCCTTCAGTTTTCAATTATCAACACATTTGAGTGCGATTTGGGTTTTATATGCAAATCATTTCATGCGATCAATGCTGTCATTGAATGCGTGAGAAGTCTTATAAATTCATGAGTTTTTTATTATGATTATAGACCAGCCCTTTATTAGATTCGATGGCATTCCCGGACCATCTCTTTTGAACGACAGTCAACCCTTTGGGGATCCATTGGATCCATCATTTCATTGACAGCAGTTATGTATTGGTTATGTGTATTAAAATGCATATCGAAGTGAATCGGAAAGAGTTTAGTTCATAAAGTGAGGCACAGATGGTCGGAACGGACCGAAAGAGTACTCTCCTCGACAACTAGTGTCTCATTTTATGTCACATAGAACTCGAACATTGAAAGACAGGACCGATGACTGAGTACTGATCACAGACTCAGTGATCAATATTAATCTCAAGCTATTCAAGTCATCTCTGGATTGAATGAATGGACAAAAACTATGACTTAGAGCACAATTGACAGTAAAATCTGTGCTAATGTTCGCCATCGGTCTTATGAGTGTCTTAGGTATGTATGGACGACATGACTAGCCTTGAAGGCCTCCAAACTAGTCCTGGTCTCCACTATTTGTGGCAATTCTTTGCAATTTATCACTTTTGACGAACGATAGACTCGAAGTAAGTTTGCATTCACTTTCTCTTTGGGTCACTTAAGGCACTTCGGAAAAGGGGTCAACGATTCCTGGTTTGCAAGGAGTGGTCATTTGCTAACTAAGACCTGTTATTTGCGCTACTCTTATGACAACATCGCCGGACCTCTCATTGCCTTTGGTATCAGTTGACTGTTTGCAGAGGGACTGCGATAGCATTGACCACACAATACAACCAACACAAGGATGACCTTAGACTTGGCCAAAATACGAGAACAGGTGTTTTCACTGACTACTGATATATCATTTACCCATCTTCACAAAGATCAGGAAAGGGTTGTCCACTTTGACAGAGAGAGAGAGAGGCCTCACTTTCCAGTCCAGTGCTAATGATTATTGTATTTCACAATTGAATCAATCGGTTTAGTCTGAGTCACGATTCGATGTTCAATAAGTGGTCAGTTTTTAGTGACCGAAAGCGAAATTTGAGTCGAACTGAGAGTCCTCTCAGACTCTTAGAGTTGTCTTCAAAAGAGTGATGTAAAGACATAATAGCGATATCGGACTAAAATGAAATTCAATTGAAAAACATTCAAAAGTTTTATAATCTTAATAATAGTAAAACTTTTGTGTACTGTTTTCGCAGACATTCCAGAGTGGGTTTGTCGTCCACAGTGGAGAACCTGACGTTCCATTCCTTGCATTTATTCTTTTGAATGGAATTCCATTTCTTTGCTCAAGAAATACATACCTGAGAGTCCCTCCCAGTCCTTAGACATCACAGAAGATCTCTTTGCCAGTGATTTACACGACAATAACAGACAATACAATTGATCTTTGGCTCAGTTTTTTCAACAGAAGGAGGCGGACATCAGTGGACAAGGAGTGAAAAATATTCTGTCCTTTCTATTCAATGGTCCAGACTTTGGAAATTGAAAACTCGATTCAAAAATAATTAGAATAGTTTTCGGACGAATAGCACGTTATATAAGATTTGTGTTCTCAACAAATGTCTTACAATGTATTCATTGGTTGCGATTCCGTTGAAGTCGAAACAGTTTTAACACTAAAATATTTAAATAATGGCATTAATGCGAGTTTTGCAACGGTTGTGATCGGGAGGTCTTCTCCTGTCTTCTCTCTTCTCCTTTTAATCCAAAATTGCCTTTTTTGTGATGTTTGAGCTCGAGTTAGGCCTCATTTCCCAGTGGCTCACCATTTAGTAACATATGGTCTTTGAAGAGTCGGTGCATTAACCAAATTACTTCCTTAAGGCTTATTCAGGAATTTATACGTTGAGAAAGAGACAGATCTGATGTGCAATACATAGCCAGAGTCACACATAAGGGCTGTGAGGCAATAGAGGTAAATGTAAGGCAGTGCTCACTGTGTGTGCACTGCCATAAACTGGGAGGACTTGAATCTTAGAGGACCTGAAGGGACTGTAAGGTGCATACATTCCTCTGGTGTTAGTCCAACGGAAGAGTAACTTATATTCACAATGAGTCGAGTCCAGGGTCACAGCACAGGAACAGCACAGGCAGGACAGTGAACAATACAATAGAATAAGACTTTCTTAAAAGTTTACCTGAAGTTTACCTGAGTTGAGCTCTTGGTTGAGGTTTTTCATAACAAGAGATCGAAGAATTCAAGCCTTCAAAAGGAGCGCAGAGCACCTGCCCTTCTGACTGAGTCGGACCCGGTCTAAGGCAATGGTAAACCATTTCTATTTAACCTTTGGATCGCTATCTAACAAAATCAGTGCAAAACACTCTAAATTCAAAGGAGTCTATCGCTCAGAAGTGGACCTCCCGTGTCATCACTCGTTCATTGCCAGTCTATCTAAATATTATTGACCTAAACCTAACTAACCTGACTCAGATCGGCCAAACCTAACTCGATTCACTTGATTCTTCATCCATAGTTGGTGTCCAATATTCTCCGATCCCGTTGTTCTCAAAGGCGTATGCCTTGAAAAACGAGTTAATTTAGAGACAGAAAAATAGTTCACCTGTTCTTCGCCAAAATGGAGTCTTTTGTCAGTTTGCACTCCTATCCGGATATTATGGTTCAATAACTTGTGGTTAGACTCGAAGAAGAGGACAAAGAAAGGCGATTGAAAGGGCAATAGACCTGAACAGAGTTTCAGTTACCGATTAGTATATGCATAACATTAGGGCTTAAATCCTCTGATATTCAGTTGTATTCTAAGGTCAAGAGAAGGGTAGGCCTTAATGTCCGAACTCAAGTGAATTCTGGTTAACTCGTAAAATAATTCTTTGTCTTATAGTTTATGATCAACCTGTCCCTGGAATTACTCCAATCTCAATGAGTTGAATCAGTTTCGCCGCTCTTCTACACATTTTTTTTATGTCAGGTGTTGTACCCAAAGAGTGAGCGCTCGGCTAACGCTTTGAGCGATTCTATTATCGTCATTAGAGTTAAGTTATATCTTTTGGAGAAAAGCACAGAAGAAAATACATGTCCGTCACGGCAGGGGTGAAGATGTGCTCACAAAATGAGGCCGAATCACAGCAATCGCACAGCACTGACAAACATTGCAGTTATCGACGGCTCTGATTCACAGAAGTCATAAAAAAAGTTAAGAACAGACACAGGTTTTGATTTGCGAATGAACCTGCAATCGGACAGCAGTTTAGATATCTAATGAAATTCTCCAAAGAAATTAGTGATTCGAGTCACAGATAGGGCCCTCATGTCAGCCCTCACTTCAGCGCGCGTGCAGAACAGGTGGTCCCCAATCGATGGCTTCGATTCCTTGACATTAAATCATATAATGGCTAAGCCTTAAGGGACACAACGTTTTGATGTTTGCCAAACACGGACTGACACGCGTTTCGCGTTATTGCCCTCTAAATAACATATTTGACGGCTCTCTCGCTCGCAATCCGACCCCGACTTCAACTTCTAATCTATATTTATGTTATTTGTTTCAATAAATTCTTTACATTTCAACTTAGTTTCACTTTCGAGACATTGCTTTGAATTTAATATTACATAATAGGGTTGGGCTGAAGATCAGTACAGTGTTTGCGCACTGGAGTATGATTTACAGGCGCATCAACTCAGATAAGCTTACATTTAGCATACATTTATGATTTCCCATTGTGCATAAAACTCAATAATTTAGTTGATTATATACTTTTGAAGTACTCCGAGGTTTAACGGAAACTCATATGAATTTAATTATTGATTATCTAAAGTGAAAATTTAGGTCATATTCAGAGATATTTCAGAAAATTATAAATATTTTGTCGGATAAGTAAAACTTTGAAATGGATTTCCTCTGTTCTGGTCGTAAGAGACGCCGGAATCGGTGATTGAGGTCTGGTTTGCCGATGGCTATGGCTATGGCTATGGTGTGCCAATGGTGTGCTCCGAGCGAAATGAAGCACAATTCCTAAGAACAGATCGAATAAGTGGAGTCATGAGACGAGTTGAGGTAGAACTCAATGACAGGTGGCTTTTTGTTGGCTCACTCGGCTCTGGATGTGTACCTGAAGCTAAAGAAAACCAACTTGTTGTACATCTGCTGCACGCGCCGAATGGCACCGACACGTACTCAGAGTCTCAAACAAGAAAATCAATGCGTGTAACAAATAAACAGCTCCGATGGGCACCAGTCGTGTGGCCCTTAGTGTAGCCCTTCTTAGGGTATAGGACTTGGGGTATAGGTTAGAGGACTGATCCGAGCACTTGGCTCCATATGTCACGTTCGGAAGTGTGGCCGCACCACCGCAGCCATTCATTTGTGGGCACGTGTTGTGCCTCTCATACAGGCATTTAATATCTGATGCAAAACCAGGTGAAAACATTGCGCTTCTTATGCCTCCAATCAATTATTTTTTAGCGATAGGCCGACAGACACCGCACCACAGCTTCGGTGCTCAAGACCTAAGACCAGGTGTATCTCCTCATAGACTCACCGTTTGTTAAATACTTATGTTTTTATGTATAACTTCAAGAAATGGTTGCCTTGAGTTCAAACAATGCGATAACTAATAGACGGGAGTATATGAAAAGTGGTCGCACTTTCAAACGTGATTAGTCTATAAATGAATTTGGAGTCAATTCAGTAAAGCAATGGAACGATGGCAGAGATCGAGAGTGAGCCCAGATTTGATGCTATTTAGGGCCTCTCCGGCACCAGTGATGCTCACATCGGGTCAATTACCAGACCAGTCGTGAGGCATCCGAAATGTATTTTATATTTAATTTTTTAGTTGGCTTTATGTGTGTTATCGATAGACAATATGTTAATGTAATGAGAGGGGAGGGGAGGCCTCCGTCTGAGCCCTACATCGCTAGTGTATTAGCGATTCCATCGCCAGTTTGCATAAGAGACAAATAGATTAGACGAGCCATTAAAAAGTTAACAAACAAATTCGGGTTCAAATATCAGTGGACGGCACATGTCGTTAATTTATTAAAGTATTGTTGTGGACTTCCTTCAGCTCAGGCCTGATGTCGATTCCCAATAACAATATGTACACAACCGAACCGAACCCAACCGAATACAACCGAACGGATGCATTACCGACAACAGGCAGAGCAGTGTTCAGAGGGCCGGCCGGACTGTAGGACTGGTAATGTTCCCAATGTTCCCAATGTGAGAGCACTTTTCATTATTTACCATAGACTTCGACTGCACTCTCACCTGCTCTGAACTGTCGGATCAGACTATGGAATAGAGGCTGAGAGCAGCTGTTGGTTAGTAACCAAGCGATAGGTCTGAGCCGTACGAAGCCATATGCAGGTGCGTTGAGGCACGCGACCACTGCCATGGCTCGAGTGCGTGCCCGCACGCGCTCTCCAACACGAGTTATTTGTGCACTAACTGTGAGTATAATGGAAGAGCGGGTGCATTTGTGCCCATAGTATGCTCATAGTGTGCATTATGATAAGCCCAGGTCTAAACTTTGTTCCAGACTTGACACGAGTAGAGGACACGAGTATAGCCAACGCCACCACAGATGCAATACATTCCTGATTCAAATGAATGCCGTTATTGAACGCTATTGTAATGAAATGTAGTTTTACTCAGCGATAAACCGGCAGATTGTCTAAGGATAACAATAGAGAAGGGATCGCACGGTCTGTGCGGAGGACGGACTCAGCACAAGTTGCACACAAAGATTCTTCATTACTCGGCACGCGTCCAACGACTGCACCCATCAATCGGACCGACATCTGCATTAATAGAGACTGATTTGGCATTTCGTTTGATTCCCTATTACTGTATCCCAATTCAAGTCTCAGCTAATGTCAGACCACTTGCTCTCCCTTTCCATATGCATCCGGCAGTAACTGACGATTTGCATCGATGACCAACAAATCTAATTCACATTCATGTGAACACAGAATCAGTTAATCCCTTATTTGTGAACTATTTCTCAATTTTTTGTTCAAATTTTGTAAAATTTATGGTTTTGTTGTCTTATAGTCCGGTGTTTTGGCAGAAGAGCCTCATTTCGTGAATCAGTTGGTCTTTCAATGGTCTGAATGATGGAGAGTCTGACCGTTATCTGAATCACGGTCTGCCGCGAGTCATCCCAACAGTATTTATAGAGCACTCACGGCATACCATTCATGGGATCACTATTAGACCCATTGTTCGAGACTAACTGCCAGACCAGTGTTCACCACACCTGCACCTCAACGTTCACATCCATATCCACGTCCATTGAGTCATGTTTTCCGTCCGATTAGCACTAATAACAAGGTTTTAAATGAAAAGGTCGGTTCAGTTGAGCGCATCCTCGCATTGACTCCACTTTTAATTGACTGAATTCGTAATTAAATTACTTCTAATGAAATTCATTTCCAAACCCTATGTTTCACAACCGTTAGTGCCGTCGAGACTGCACTCCATTTCAAAAATTATTCTCAAACTCATTGGAAATTGAAAATAAATGAACGCCCGGTTCGAACAAATTGCTGACTGTCTCACACTCAGGCTATCGGTTGAGGTCTCAGTGATTAAATTGATTTATAAAATCATTATAAAACCATTAAAGCTATTCATATAAAAATCTAATTCGAGATAATTTGCTAAATCGCTATCAATTATTGTTTCGAATTGACTTAATTCAAGTTATTTATGACTGACTTATATTGCATTCAAACCGATATGCAATACAAACACATTTGATTAGAACATCAGATAATGAAATGAAGCTATTGTTTAAGCAAATTGTGTTATATTGTATTTCAATATGATCTTAGGTTTCTTCAGATTAGATGATTCATCTCTTTTAGCTTCAGATGATTACATCTTTCAATTGTTTAGACTTTCGACGGTAAGTATTAAACGATTCTTATTATACAAACTATAGAATAGACTTCGAAACTCAAATCTGAAAAATAAGAGGAGTTATAAGAAGTTATCGTAAAGTGGTTTGAGATTCAGTCAAACGAAAGATTAATTTATTTGAAGAGACGTTGAAATGTATTTTATTAATGATTGTCTAACAAAAGAACTAAGTCTTGGTTAACCTTAAAACAAGGTGTGACTGAGTTTGAGCTCTGAAGACACAAATATGACAGCAGATGGTTAACCAATGCTCCGATCACTCTGTCGTCCGATTCGAGCCCATTGTTCATATGAGCCAATGGTTTGCCCAATGGTGTTGAACATCGCTAACTGTATTCAATGCTTGATTAATCAACAAGTTTTTCACAGTTTCTAAATTCAAATTCACGAGTAATTTAGGTAAAAAAGTGGATGTGTTTGGTCAGCACAACAGATGGACTGCTGTTTACTTGTTTTTTGACCCAAAGGCACAAAACGGCCAAAACTTTCTTCGATAGCAAAACAGAGGACTCAATGATTAGACGCAAGCAATGCATGGATTATGTGTTTAAACATTTAATTCTATATTCTTTGGCAAAACCTCTGAAACCTCTTAACCCAAAACAGTTAGCTTTTGTCGGTTCGGCGTCTGATTTATTCGGAACTCAGGCATCAGAAGGAAATGCCAGCCCTTCAGAGCTGACACACGCCGAGCGCACTCACCTAACACTCGGCACACGTGAGCCATGACTTCGATGACAAGCGTTCACTTTTCGCTTCGATAATAACTAACTTTTTATTCATTTAATATTTAATGCATTTATAAATTAATAGTTAGTTTTGAGTGAAGTCTGAACGACATGTTGTTTGCGCCGATCGCCCAAAACCACTAAAGTCTAGTACACCTGCCCTTTGTTCCAATGTATTTGCGGTCTAAGGAAGTGACAAATATTCAGAATAGAGTATAGAAAAGCTTTCATTAGATCCCTGTCTGGCATCAGGTATGCCATCGGCTCTGACTTTGGTCTCACATCAGGTGCTTTCACCCAATTAATTGACCTTTTATTAAAGACCCGTTCCCTTCGTCTCAATTGAATGTAGACATAGACAGTTCGAGTCCGAAAGACTACCGATCACTCGATTTATTCATTTACTTTAATTATCTCTCGATTCTATTTTAATTAAGACGCCTTTTTAAGTAACGATCAGTTAATCAAGAAATATATATAAATTCTTTATTTCTGTAAATGTTCTCTGAATAGTGAAATGGTTTAAAATGTTTTGAAAAATTAAATAATTGCCGATATTTTTAAAACTGTTGTTTACCTCAAACTTTGTTCCACTCGAGACAAAGTGATAGTAAAGTGTATTACATGAAGAGAAGTGGCGATCGCAGTAAAGTTGGACCCCTTATTGGAAAGTCGATGAGAATGTGATGTCCTTGTATGAGATGAAGATTAAACCAAACCTGTTGTTACTAAACAAAGCCTAAAGTTTGAGAATCTTTTGATAACATAAATAAATGACCTTGCTAACTATTCTCATTCTCATTGCTAACTATTCTAGTGCTCACTCATTAATCAGTAATCACTTTTCAGATCATTTATTAAACATTGATTTGAATAATGGTTTCTATATTGAAGACAACATCTAATTAAATGTTTGTTTCAATCGATTTATGAATACTATTTCAGACGAAAGTTTCGATTAATATTGGATCCCTTGGTCTTTAGAATAACTCAAAAGCAAACATATTTTGATAATCATATAAATTGACACAAATCTTAAGCAAACATTCTCTCAGTTTATTATTAGATCAATAATTAATAACTAATATATGATTTGAAGTCAATTTACATCGATTTACAAATAACTTTGGGTTTAAAACATTAATTAAAATGCTATTAATGACAGTTCCTTTCAGTTTGTCGTCCTTTTTCTTTACGATTACGAAATCGACATAAATATCTCGGAAATGTGAAGCAGGTGTGGGTTCTGTGGGTTCTGTGGGTTCTGAACAATCAAATTAAATAAATATAATAACATTATTGCAAATCATTATATTGTCGTACAATTAATGCCAAACTGGTTATCACATGAAAATGTATTGTCAATCGAGTCCTAACACTACACCTGCTTTGGATCATAAAAGACAATTCCGACAAACGGGAGGAGAGAGAGAGAGAGAGAGAGAGAGAGAGAGAGAGAGA
>JAQGAJ010000038.1:0-28028 GCA_034689365.1 Liebstadia similis | reverse complement strand
AAGCAAATTATACATTCATTGATAGAAATCGATCTGAATTTTTAAAATTAATGAATACATAACAGAATTTTTGACAAAAGTATTCATAACATAAGTCAAGCGATGTATTCGTCGACTAATTAATGGTTAGATTGTTGTCAATCATAATTGGGATTAAGACTGAAAACAATTACTGAAAATGCTTTCAAGTCTTAGCGTTAGAACACTAGTGGGAAATAAACTTGTCTTTTAGAGCCCATTATTATTTGTTTTGGTCCATAAAATGCTTCCAAAATAAACACATCAAAAATATATTTGACATAACTTTTAATATAAGACTTTAAGTATAGAATTCTCTTTCATTTTTTCAAAAATCGAGAGATGTTTTGTTTATTTTTCAAGAGAAAGGTTGAAAAACTAATTCTAATCAATAGAGAAAATGTTAAAGACTTACGTAAATTACTGGCAACTGATTTGTGAAACTGAAGGCTAAGAAGGAAAACAAAAATAAATGATTTGATGACTAGTATTGACGTTGGCTTTGATTTGTTTGCGAATAATTCACATAAAAGTTTTGGCAAACTTTCGACATAAGAGTTAATTGGCTTATGAAACAAATTTCTAGTGAATTGTCGTCGACTATCGACTGATGAGTGCTGTGACCACTGATTATCAGACATTGTAGTTAATGATAATTGAGAGACACGTTATGACACGTTAGGAGACGTGAATCGGTTGACACATATTGTCGACAAACGACTATCGAAACGGATTCTCAGAATCGATGAGACAAATGATAAAAGTTGTGGTCAGTTGTGATCAGTTGTGGTCCACACAAATGATGGGCTCTTTTGGCGATAATAACGACGATTATATCGCTTTGAATTATGAATTGAAGGCTAATCACTATTGCACTGGTAATCGATTCCCGTCTGAGTCCGACTCCTATTGAAGTTGCGTTATCTCTGACGGCGAAGTGCTGTCAGCGGTTCCCTCATTGCCGGCACTGACACAACACTTCCGATCGACATTATGTGATATGACATGAGATATGTATTGCATAAGTAGTGCCGAAGAAGAGTCACGACTCGACACTTCGCCGAACTATAGTCTCTCTACCGATAGATTCGGATATATATTCTCAACTCTCGTATTATACACGAGAGAGAAGTTTTGTTCACATAAACAGAACTCTAAGAAGTTTATTACCAGATATTTCCCCGAAGTAATGAAGTACTGAAGGTATTTCTCTATCGTTCTGACTCTCATTCACTCAAACCTTTCGTAAAACACTTGGCTTTCGGTTCGGAAGAACAGGAATAGCACTGAAGTCGAGTCCTAATGAATGGATGGATGAGAGCTCTGCTCTCAATGTGTTGTACAGACCTTATGCAAGAAAAAAGTTTGCCTTCAGTTGTTGTCAGAGCTCTGGCAGTCAGAGCCACACAAGACATAAGTCATGCGCACCGAATCACTACTGACTTCTGTACCAACTTTTAGCTAACAATTGCCCACCGATTGTGAAATATTTTAATTGATTGTCAATGGAATTGATTGGTTGGGCATCGGTTCGGCTCTGACCGGCAATCCATAACAATTACGGATCAAACAAATGCCGAACTCGAGGCCAATGGTTTGAGAAAATTGTAATTTTGATATTCATAGGCATACAAATGAAACACTGTTTCACTGATATCTCGATATATTTGAGCCGCGATTCCGATTCGTTACAAAACTCTTTGCAATTCACAGTCCATGGGATTCACGTATGGATTGCGTTATTATTTTGGCTCAAAATTTATCATTTTCTGACATTTTCCGAGTAAATGGCAAACAGTTTTCGAATATTTTTCAATAGTTTTGTTTGTATTTACCAAACGAATAGCGAAAATGGTTTCGATTTATATTCACAGTATATATGGAAAGAGGAGATCACTAATGGTAGTGATGGGAAGGGCTGACGATCCGGGCATTAATATATGGGATTCGGGCGAACATTAGGCATAGGATGAGCCCATCGACCAGAGGAACACATCTGAGTGAATGCACCCTTCGATAGATGCCTATCGTCTGAGTGAAAGATAAATCTAAATTTGTTTCAGAAGGAAAGTCGCGCTCAATGTATATAAACATAACATTTAGTGCGAAATAGTTTGCAATACTTGTGAGCAAAATGGGAGCCAAACCGGGATTTTCATCGAGGGCTGAAATGAACATTCAGTCAGAGACCGGACCAAAACCGATGCATCCATTCCTCATAGACTGCCCACACGTTTGTGGCATTTAATTTGAACTCTCGATCGGATGTTAAGGTCTTTAATAAATATTTGAAGTATTTTTCATTTTAATAGTCTTTAGAAGTGAAAGAACTTTCAATAAACTTATATAAACACTAATTATAAGTATATTAACCGAAAACTATTATTAAAACGAGAATTCTTTATGAATAGTGTTTTCCAAACGCTTCAAACGTTTCGATGCCTTTGACTCGCATTACATATGTAACATATGATATGTTTTAGAGCGATATTAATGCAAAAAACATAAAAACAAATGCAATTAAATTGATTTATATGTTTAGGATTTTATTGATTATTTGTTTTCATGCGATCGGAGTCTCAATCGGCAGATCTCTCATCGCATCCAAATTAATCACGAGCTCAGACATAATAACTTTGATTTGCATTTTAATAAACGGCCAGAAAAGCGATATTTTGTAATTGAAGTCCGTTCGGGAGTTTCGGAGGATTTTGTCTCAGAACTGATGGGATATATAATTAGTCATTGGCTGACATTTTGTCACAAAAGTCGCATATATTTGCTTAACTGAGCGAATGAGCGGAGAATTTGCATAATTATAACATAATTAAGGCATATCTTTGCATAAATCATAAGTAATGGCAAACTCTGGCCTTGTTTTCGACCCAACTTTGTTGCAAAAACTTAATGAAAGAATTTTTGGCAATCAGTTCATAAAATCATAAATTTTTATTGTTTTTGTAATTCTTTCGTTGACTTCAGATCATCGAAGGGTTAACAGAACCCACCCATAGGTCCAGACCTCAAAGCAGTTCATTATTTATTAAATATTGTGTTTATTATTGTTAACAAACTTTGAAGAGAAGTGAGACAACACCCAGAGATTTGTTAGGATGTGCTCAGACGTCGAACGAGGTCTCAAACCTGGGCTCAGATCTCAATTGAATGATGAGATTGAAAAATAAAATTCTTCGCAAAAATTTGTTAATTAATGGCAATTAATTTCAAACTTTTTAAAATCTTATTAATAAAACTAATGTTATAATTAAATCAATTTATTTGATCTAAACTTTCGTTTCACCACTAATTGCAACTAATTTTTCGTTAAAATATAATTAGAAATGAATAACAATTAGAAAAAAGTAATTTCGAGAATCAATAACGAAAAGGAACTGAACTGAACTGAAATGTGAAATCAAGAGTCAGAGAAAGAGAGACTTCTCTTAAGCGAAAATATTTTCGACCTAACAGTCAATAGTGATTGGCTTCGAGTCTGTGGGAGACCTTCACTCCAGACCTTAGGAAAGGGCTCAACGACTCTGAAAACAATATGAGATGAAGATCTCGAGCCTATCGCTCGCATTCTTAACGTCTTCACTGATTTTGGTATTATTTTCACTGAAATCCGAGGCCTTAAGTATAGGTATTGTGTCTAATGTTTTAAGTGATGCCAAAACAGACATTACTTCCATTTCCGACCTTACGTTCCGTTCAATAGTAATATCAAATAATTTAATGTAATTCAAGATTGAATTTCTATAATATGTATCGAATGAATGATAACGTAAACCAAAACACAAAAATCACTTTAATCTCAATGAACTCCCGGCGGGTCTTCACAGACCTCACAGTCCTCTCGCAGTCCAAGTCTGAAGAATTCAATTTCGTTAATATTTTTGAGCTCAGGTCTCAACAGAACGACCCGTTTCTTCCCTGAAAATGCTTTTTTTGAGAGATTGCGATAAAAATCTAAAATATATTCAATAAAATCAAATTCTTATTTCTTTTGTGATCTTTGAAAACATGTTTCGACACATCGAGTGATCCCTCCCTTCGGAACACAACTTATTTGCATTTAAAGTCGTCTCTTCTCTCGACTTCTCTCACTTTTACTCTGTTCTTGTTTTTGTAAAATTTGTTTAAATTCAAGTTTTTATCGTTTATCGTGTTATTCGAGGGATAATTATTGACATTTATGGCCGAAACTCATGTCGAGAATGATTAAAGACGTGTCGGTCACTCGATATTAAACGCTTAAATAAATATTAAATTGCAATTCAAATCATTTTAATGAGAGTTAAGATAATTAATGCTATTTTTGATACTAATTCCGCAATAATTTCAATGAATTTTTAATTTTGGGAAAAAGTGTAATAAATTTCAATTTTCGTTTCGACGATTGATTCGAGACTTCAATTCCAAACATTTGGTTCAAAAGCCGAGACAGTTGTGGGTCTGAGAGGTCTGTCAGAGCACTGAACGGGCGAAACATGGAATCAAAATAAATTAACTGTTTTTGGAGGAACTGTTCGTTTATTCTGAGCATAACTTCTGTCAAATTAACGATTGTCTGCCGTAAACGACCCGTTCGTACAAATAGAGCATCGCTTGACTCACACTCTCGTCCAGAGCTCATCCAGTTTTCAATTATTGGTTGTAAACCATATGCTCTGATGTATTGATAGTGCTTTCAGTGTTAGCACATATGGGACGGCATGAGTCGAGACTTCCTCTGATGCACTCCATTCGGTGCCTCAGTTCCAAACACTTCACTCAATCCAAAACATTAAGGACTGACTCCAAACTCAATATAAACTCCAAACCCATTCCAATAATGCATTTTGTTTTAGCAAAACATAAACAATTTCTAAGACTTGACTCTCGAAGACGTAAATTGCCTTAACTTAGGTTCGGTTCGGTTAAGACCAGGAGCTCAGAGACCCGACAGTTCTCTCGGTTTGGATTTATTTTGATAGCAATTTTCAAAGGTTTTCAAAGGTCCAGACTTTCCTTCTCTAGTCTTATCTTCAAAACTCTATGAGTTCTTAGATCTCGATAAAGCATTTTATGATATATTTATCCGAATAGTTATCAAAATAACTAAACGGTGGGAACTCTGGGCTCCTCTAAAGGAATAGTCGGTCGGCCTATCCATCAGTGATCCGATCAATGCGTGCGTTCACTGAATCTAATCATTACTGTCATTGAAATCGCAAAAGAAATACATTTTTGCGAATCAAATATCGAAGTCTTTGATTGAATTGAATATTGAATCGAAAGTTGATTACTCTTGAGATCAATAATCAAATACAAGAATTATTGATATTAACGAACATTGATTTTAGTGTTTAACTAAACATTTCTGGAATATATGCATAAAAAACATTAATTGAGAAACACTTGAAGTTTTGATAACTATTGGAGTCGTTTCTAATCTGAGAAACGCTTACAACTGATAATAATTTATTTCTTTCCCAACACTTCTTGAGAACACTTCTTGGAATCGATAGCATTCGACTCCAAATCACTTAATATTTTTAAAGAGTTTCGAATTTTTCACACAAAATGAAAATCTTTTCAATTATTTTAATAGCATTTCTGATTCAAGTGTCGGTCAGTGCGTGGTTTGGACCCGAATCAGAGACCGAGACTGTGGTTCCGGGAGGAGAGGTCGAGGACACCGATGATGAAACTGTAGAGACTAAAGAGAAATATCAATCCGATCCGGATGAAGACGACGAGGACGACCTCGATGCTGAAAATGGAAGTCCGGTTCATAATCAGGACGACGACACCGATGGTATGGAAACAACAGTTCAGCCCAATCCTCAAAATGCTGGTCAACCCAATCCCGACCAAACCCGGGTTTATTCAGGATATGCCAATCCTGAGAATCAACCGCAATATACACCACAACCTGAATATACTCCTATCAGTTCTCGAGGTTTGCTTTCCTGAGATCACTATTGAAAAGATGATAGAAATTCTGGTGATTATAGATATACCTCAAGGATGTCATGGCGGACAATATCAGTGTCAAAAGACTGATCCCAAGGCTCAGACGCGTTGCATTCCTCAGGAGTGGCGATGCAATGGACTCAGAGATTGCGAGTTGAATGACGATGAGAGCAGTTGTACCACAGATCAGCTGACGAGAGGTCGAACTCAGACAAAGTGTACTCACGAACAATACCAATGCCATGGATCAGGAATTAATTCAATTCCTCCCCATTGTATTGACAGACGTCAAGTCTGGTAATTAATCATTTGATTCATTACTTTTGTCTCATAAGTATTCAAAAGGCAATCCTTGTCTCGATTCCAGTGACGGCACATATCAATGCTCTTATGGCGACGATGAGGCCAATTGTCATTCGGACAGAAGCGACAGAAACCGGCCCTCAGTCTATCCAAACAACAGAATCCCTCCGCAAAGCCCTGACCAGACCCGAGACAACAGTAGAGTCGAGCCGAGAGTCGAGCCAAGAGTCGACCCGAGAGAGAGCGCGAGAGTTGACCCGAGAGACAGTCGCGATCGTATAGACCAGTATAGACCACAGACTTCGACAGGCGATCGGAAATCGGAAGAATACGTGCAAAGACTCGAATGGAGAGACCGTTGTTTCAGATCGTGTCTCAAATACTAATCGATTTACACTTTTCTTCGCTTTTGAAGACTAAAAATGAAATATTTTGTAAACATTTTACAAATAGATTAGTTAACGATTACAACGTTCTCAACGTTCTCAATGAGATAAACAATTGTTTCGATTGTCAATTACCCAAATCAATCTCAATTTACAATAAACATGATTAGAGAGACTATTGCTTACTATTAACTCCAAGTTATCACTCGAAGTGATAATATCGGACGCAATTCTCACCCTTTGCTAATCGACTAACAATAGCACTCGACTTATCCCCGATCTCTACTTCGGTTCAATACTGACGACTACAAAGACTTTATTATCGAATTATTTTCTTATTTGTCTCAACAAATGATTTTCTCCAGACTTCAGTCAAGACTTCAGTCAAGAAGTCTTCTCTTTTGATAACATATCAACAAAGCTCTCGAATAACAGAAAATTATCTCAAAGTCTGTTTGACTGAAACGAAATTTTATGGATTAAACTCATTAAAAGCAAACCATTAGAGGAAATCCATTAAAAGGGATGACACGAGAAATGCTATTCCGAGCGAAGTCTCAAATAAGACTAATAACTGACTGAAGTAAACAAAACTGATATAAATTTTGTCGGATTTAGGGGCCGATCCCTCCGATCCCTACCATTCCTTTGGACGGCTTCCCGACCAATATGTGGGCGAATCGATGCTATGCTTTCCGAATAATTATTTTATGAAATTTGTGAGATATCGTTAAATCGTTGACAAAATCGCATCAATTAATTGCTTTCAAATGCATTATTCATTACAAGAGATTTCTTTGCAATGCATTGACTCGTGTTTTGCAATTAGTTTTGCGGCAATTAATCACTGTCTCAGACGACGACGTCTTCGAAGATAAGTCAGAGATTAAGACAATGCCAGCGAAGATATCTCAGCCTCTGATCGATAATGAGTCCCATTTTCTTCGTTTGCAGTGATTTATAAGTATTAGAGAATAATAGGAATGAAATCGATTGAAAAAAGTTTTCTAATTATTTAAGATATCGATCAATAATAGGACTGTCAGTGCAATGTCAAGGCTATCGACACAACCAATAGGTGTCCAAAACATTAGTACGGATTCCTATCGATCCGAACGACTACAGAATTAATTAAACACATCCAAGTGTTCGTATTTGCGGGGCTATTAAGCTCTGGTTCAGGTCTGGGTCTCGAACTCCCCAAACAATTCTAAAAGATTTGTTAAGAAGGAAATTGAATTTATAATACGAACCATTCGTTTTCAACTATTGCTTTTCAAGAAGGAGTTTAATATTGAATTATTTTGCAAAAGCTATTTGAGATGAAAAGAATCAAATGATAAAGTGATCAAATGATAGAACTGACTCCTATTGCTTGGTAGCACTTGTTTTCCTCTGTTATTCAAAAACAATCGATAAACGAATATAAAATTAATGTGTGTTTGAATGCAAAACAAGGCAACAGTTTCTAAGGAATAAGATATTGAACGACAGAATATTCTTTGTGAAAGTCTGAGTTTTAGAATCGAAATGACAAAAATGGTTCATTTCATTTCTTTAATTACTCTACTTTTAATTTTGAACACCGGTAAGGCTTTATAATTACTGATCAAATGTTACAAATATAACAAATAGTTCGCCAGTTATTAACAGTTGTTTATAATAGATATGTTATTTATTTAATATGTGTTTAAAAAGAAATCCGAGATTTAGATCTTGTAATGAATTTCAGAAAAGGATAATTCGTTTTTAGGTATTTCTAAAAAAGAATTTGAAAAAATTATAGGGTTTACATGAAAATAGGTGTTTTAAAACCGATGTCAGCGATCTTTTTCTACTTTAAGATAATTAGATTTGGTCTAAAAGCCATTCACTCAACGAATGGCTTTCAATCGAAACTTCCGATGAGGTCTGTCTTCTGTCAGACCGTTGTTTAAAATGTGTATCAAATCGAAAATCAGCCAAAAAAGTGTCAAATTTTGTGGGATTAGTGAAACAAATTTGAAGAGTTGTTAATAGATTATGGAAAACACTTTCAGAGGTTTTTGGCCGAAAACAGCGAAAGCCGGAGCCGGACATGGATTTAGTGATGCATTGGAAGGACTTAAGTCTGAAGACCATATGCGAAGAGGAAGAATGGAGGGCACAGTTCGAGCCCGTGAGGCAGAAGTTCGCGAAGTGTCTCGGACTCAAGTCGCTGGTCATGGATGACAACGATCCGGACGGAAGCTTTGACAGATTCAGTATGTTTAGGAGTGAAAATAATAACCCATATTGCAGGTCAGGTTTCCCACAATCCTCTTAAGCATGAGCTTATGTTGAGAATCAATTACCAGGATATCCAAGACATGGGATTCGTGCACCCGATTACTCAAAGGTCTCAATTGCATCGAACCCAATGCCGAAGAGATCGAACGCGGAAGCAGTCATGGATTCTCGGGAATGATCGACGACGGAAAGCATTACGATCCCGAAGACATGAACTCAATGGTGAAACCTTACAAAATGCAGTGCGAAATGGCTAAGTTTGCATCCAGTTATGGACCATTTGGTTCTCATGGTATGGATTATTACGGAGGAATGGGAATGGATTACGGAGAGGGAGGAGAGGAAGGGATGCCTCCCTTACCTCACGGCGACGAAGACTTCTGAAGTGCAATCATTGGCACAATTGAAGCACAACTGAAGACATGCGAAGCGCACAGAATATCTTTTTATGCCTTAATCACAATCAAAATTTATTTTTTATAATACAATTGAAAATCTGATAAATTCTTAAATTGATTTAAATATAAGTTTAATATAAATAAAATTGTTTTAAAAGATATTTCATTCAAATTGATTACAATTAAAAATACTCTCAAATAAATTATTTGGTTTCGTATCACTTGTTTTGAGTTACCTTTGATTTGAAGACTAAGTTCTTGTAAATAGCCATTTGTTCGGGAGTTAAGGGTTTGGCATCGCTTTCGATGCGTTGGATCGGAAGCGTTCCGATGGGAGTCGTTCTGATGCTCTTCACCCGAACCCCATGTGGTTTATGCCAAACAGAAACCGATGTGTCGGTCACTGAAGGGTCGAACGCATTGCCAGTATTGTTATCATTGAATGGTAAGTCATCTCTTCTGAGCTGCTCTTTATTGGACTCAATAGCTGTCACTTCAGTCAATCGGCTCTCTTTGCGAGAACTGGACTGTTGTTCGATGTCTGGAACCACTTGTAGTTGAGATAACAAATTCTTAGTGGACAACCATAACGAGAACGATGTGTGCAATGCGTCCATCACCTGCTCGGCGGTCATCCGATGTCTTGGATTAAGGACTAACAGTTTGTGGATAATTGAAATCGTATTCATCGAAACCCTATTGTCTTTGGGTATCGAATATTCTGCGGATTTAATTTTGCGGAACAACTCTTGTGGTACAGAATCATAGAACGGGAACTGTCCGAAGAGCATAGTATATAAGACGACTCCGAGCGCCCAACAGTCGGACGGTTTGCCCAAATATGGTTTACCGCTGAGGACATCGGGACTGATGTACGCGGGAGACCCTCTCTGGTCAGTCAAAAGATCCGTTTCACTAATCAAATGCTTTCCCAAACAGAAGTTTATTAAAGTAAGAGTTCGTGTCTTCTTATTGAAGACCATATTCCCGAGTTTGAGGTCGCGATGGACTATATTTCTCTTGTGGAGGTCACACACAATCTTCACCACTTCGTAGAATATTCGAAGCGTTTCCTTTTCGGCCAATTTCTTCTCTTTGATCACATGATGCTGAAGATTAACCAAATCTAAAGACTTGGGACTGAAGTCATGCGCCCAAAGACAGTCCAACACAAGACAAACGCGTTTCTTCGTATTTCCCGTAAGAACCCATTGGCCGGGAGAGACCTCTTTCTCTTCGCGGGCCTGGTCTTTGAAGAGTCCCCAGTGATGTATAACTCCTTTCATGTCGTGAAGAAGTGAAAGCAAAGAATATTCTGTGTGTAATAACATCTTTCCCTGTCTGTCGTCCTGAGACTCGTTATAAGAGTCCTCAAGAGTTAAGATTTTGATGGCGTAAAACTTGTCGGCTTCCGAGTCGCCCACCTTTCGGGCCAAACACTGGACAATACTTCTGACCGGACTGTTACCCAAACGCATACCCAAAACGAATTGTCCGACTCTTCGGAGACCTTTGTCGGACATCGGACTCAATGAACAGTCTTTAGTTTTGGGACTCGAGTTCGAGTCTACCGACTCATACGACCGCTTCATATCTTGAGCTGAAGACAAGACACCCGAAGAAGTAAAGCGACGAACCGCTGGTCATATGGACTGACGATCAGCTGCTCTGAAGATTGACCACAAAGTGATGTCTTCGTTGTTATTGTTTACAAAACAGCGATCTTTAATCATAAATGACGTTCAGTCGAGTCCTAAGACTCGAAACCCTTTGTATTGAAAACCATTGAAAATGTATTTAAAGTTTTGCGAAATTTATGTTTCATTTGATTGAAAGTAAAATAAGTGAAGATTTAAATGCATTTCTGAGTGAAAACGAGTTTTGACTGAAGACCTGAATCGGTGTCACATTTGAGCCAAAAATAGCCGAAAATCAAATCCAAAGTTCATTTGCGGTCAAAATCTTAATAATAATATACTTTTTAATCAAAAGTTATCCAAAATTAGCCCAAAATGTAAACCATTTGTTGAGTTGGACTCAACTGAGGCTTAGTTTCCGTACTTTAAAAAACTTTCAAAACTTTTTAGTAAAGGAATTGATCGGACATTAAGTGACTTAAGACGTGACCAATGGATTCAAAATCCAAGTTCAGTGACTCTTTGGCCAGACTTCGTCACTCGTTTGCCGACGGGAAGACTCGAAGTATTGAATTCCGCAAAAATCAATTGACATCTTTGGCCAGATTTCTGACTGAAAACGATTCGCTCATCGTTTCGGCTCTCAATGAAGACATACGAAAGCCGTGGTTTGAGACCCGAATGGTTGAAATCGATTTCGTATTGAATGACATTAGAGGACAACTTTATAATATCGATCAATACGTGGCCCCGCAATCGGTTCCCAAGAGTTTGGTGACCATCGCTGACGACGCTTTCATTCAATCGGAACCGTACGGCTTAGTGCTGGTCATCGGCGCCTGGAATTACCCGATTCAGGTGACTCTGAGTCCTTTGGTGGGCGCTATCGCTGCAGGTATTATAAGACCTCAATCGAGAATAGTTTGTGATCTTTCGTATTCTTAAAGGTAATGCAGTGGTTGTCAAACCTTCAGAGTTGTCTCCGATAACCGCAAAACTCTTATTCGATTTGTTGCCCAAATATTTAGACAATGATTGCTATCGAGTAATCTTAGGCGACGCGGAAGACACAAAACAATTGCTTAACGAAAGATTTGATTATATATTCTTCACGGGAAGTAACAAAGTTGGCCGACATGTTCACCAATCGGCGGCTCAACACTTGACTCCAACCACATTAGAGTTGGGCGGAAAGAGTCCACTATATGTGGACGAATCGGTTCCCGATATGGAGACGGCGTGGCGTCGGATACTCTGGGCTAAGATGATAAACGCGGGTCAGACTTGTGTGGCTCCCGATTATCTCCTCTGCACAGACAAAGTCAAGAAAAGTCTTATACATTACGCGCCAAAGATTTTAAAGCAATTTTTTGGACCGAATGCCAAAGAAAGTCCTGATTTGGGACGTATTGTCAGTGACAGACATTTCGAACGATTAGAGAAATTGCTTCAATCGGGAAAAGCCGTCTTCGGCGGTGAAATAGATATTAAGGATCGATATATTTCCCCCACTATTCTGATCGATGTTTCGCCTACCGATCCCATTATGTGCGAAGAGATATTCGGACCAATTCTACCGGTGATTGTCATCAAAGACTCTGACCATGCGATCAAATTCATCAATAGTCGTGAAAAGCCGTTAACTCTTTATGTGTTTTCGGGCGAAAATGGAATTACCGACAAATTCCTGTCCGAGACGTCCAGTGGTTCGGTCTGTGCTAACGATGCGATGATTCACTTAGTGGTCGATTCCCTTCCCTTCGGAGGGGTCGGTAACAGTGGTATCGGTTCCTATCACGGAAAGGCTTCTTTCGATACTTTTTCTCATCAAAAATCGGGTAAATTATAGCGAAATAGTTCTTAAGTTCAAAAACTAATGCAATAATCGTTAAACCAATTATGTCTTTAGTGCTGATCCGCGGTTATAACCCTCTCCTCGAATGGATTGCTTCCAAACGATATCCTCCTTATAGTGATAATCGATTGAAACGTTTGTTACGTTTACTAAAGAAACGAAAGACTTATTTACCGAACAATACATTATATTATTTGATATTTTTCTTGGGATTCGTTTCGTGTCTTCTTCTCAAACAATGCGAACAATACTTCTATTGATTAAAACTCATCATTCGTTTAATCGAAAGTTTCGATTATATGATTGACTGAAGACTCGGAACTGATTATTGTATATAAATATTTGGATTTATTTGTTTTAATCGAATTTAATTCCAAACAAAATAAACATTAATTAAGAGTTGGGTTTCAGACGAGACTCCGAACCGTTCGCCTACTCTTGTCGTCATTGATATTCACATTGTCTTCATTGGACTTAACTTTTCTCAATTGACTTAATGTCTGATTACTTAAATGCATTTTATTCTTCAATTTTTTCTTTTTGGCTGAAAAAAAGATTCAATTTATTGATCGAAATTCTTCGAAACAAACCTTTAATATCGAGTAAGTCTTTTCTATTCTTCTCATCTAATTTCGATTCTTTAAGTCGAGCAAAAACCCTGAAATGGAAGTAAAATTAAACCAATTTTGTGATTAAAATTTTGTTTAATGCAAACCAAGAGATGATCGCAAAGATCGCCAAAACACTGATAACGACTGTCAAAAGGATTGGCCAAAAGTGGTTCCGATTCCTGAAGAGAGGCTCCAAAGTAATCGAATCTGTGGAAAGGGATTCCGTATCCATGGCTTTAGACGACAATCAAGTGATCGGTACTAAGATTTATGTCCAGAATAATTGATAATTTGCGTTATAATGAGTTTGAAATCAAAATTAAAGAAAGGAATGAAACTGAAAGTCGAGATAACAATGAAGTGAATCAATACTTCAGTTGAAGAAAAATTCTTAACAAAACTTTTAATCAAATAATTAATACAATATTGGAATTATTAGTTATAAAGTAATTAATTGTAATGCAACTAATGTTCAAGGTTTAAGGTTAAATCTTGTCGAGATAAGTTGAATTGTAGACCCAGGGATGTCTCATAACCTCTTCCATACTAATTCTATTTCGTTTGTCGTATTCCAATAAACTCATTAACATATCGAGACATTCTTTGCTCAATGTTTGGCTAATATTCTTCGGTAAATCAAATCCAGTCCTCATTTGCTTCAATATATCCATAGATGTCTTAAGCGCTCGGCTGTTGTCATAAAGAAATGGATTCTTAACGTTAAACATTCTGTAGAGACAAATGCCGAGCGACCAGACATCGGCTCTCATCGGGTTATATGTCCTTCCGTGGGATACGAGATGTGGGGCCTGAAGATTGATAGCGACGAAGACCCGGAGCTGTTCGGGAGCCATGTATGCGACGGTTCCGACCGCCCGATTCTGTCTCATCATTCCACTGTCCTCTTTATAGCCGACTCGAGCGCAGCCAAAATCGGTAACTTTAAGCACTTCTTTGTCGTTGATTGTAGTGATCAGAATGTTTTCCAGCTTAAGATCACCATGGATCAACTTATTCGAGTGAACAAAATACATAGCATTGGAGATCTGCGCGAAATAATCCTTTGCCTCCAACTCATTGAAGCCTTTGCCGTCCGTCTCATTCTTTTCTGCGAGTCGTCTCTTGAGATCACCGCCGGTCGCGAACTCCATAATCATGAAACAGAAGGACTCCACCAGAAAGTGACCGAACAAATGAATTATATTCTTGTGTTGAGCTCTGGTCAGTGCGAAGATCTCTCGTTTAAACATTTTGAATCTGAGAACATCTCTGGCCGTCGGGTCTCCGATCCTCATTAGTTTCATGGCATAGAAGACACCGGTGTCTACGTTCTTGATCTTATAGACTGATCCATAGCTCCCTTTTCCGAGAGGTTCGGGTTCTGCGATCACGCATTGGGATCCCTCTTGTCTTAGCACTTCATTAAACCAGTCAATTCTGTTCGTGAACTTTGTGGCGTCGATATCGAGTTGTTTTGAGACCAACTTGTCGTCGATAACCGTCGGGTCTTCTATTTTGTCCACAACTGTCTGCCAATCAGTTCCGTATTTATGACTTGTTTCTGTCTTTCTTTTCCTTCTCTTTTTCCTCTGATTTGTCTCTTCTCTATCGTTTCGGAAGCAACAGAAGAATAAATTACAGAAATTACACATTTTGTCAAAGATTCCAATCGCTTATCATTTATGAAACAAGTTTTGAATTCCCATTCCTCGCGACCATTAGATGTCTAACAATGGGGAAAATATCCTCACCGGAGATGGTATTTGAGATTATTGTCAACGATATCTCATTTATGAAGTAATTGTTAGTAAAAATTTCAATTTTGACGTTAAAATTTCCCTCGACTTTAAAATTTATTGAAATTCTTACAATTTTATGAAACAATACTTCAATATCAACAGAAATACGGAACCAAATCACAGACAAAGATGTCTTTACATATAATTGAAGGATATGTGAATCAATTGAAACAAATCAATCCTAACCTCAAAGCGGGAAACTTTCTATTCCTCCCGACACACAAACAAATACTGATCAGAGCAGTCGTAAAGACAAGACATAAGGAGAGTAATACTCAGCCGGGAGTCAAAGTTGGACCTCCACAGAGGGTGGTGTCGGTGGCCAATCGGCAAAGATTACTGGAGAGATGGGCCGAGAAGATGCCCGAATGGTCGGCTCAGGTGCAGAGATTGGATGACGACCGGACTCTATCCCAGTATTGTTTGAGTTTATATGAATTGCTGACCAAATTGAGGCCATACACCATTCGGATCGATCCAAACGATCCGGTCATTCAATACGCGGTCAATAAGAATATGATTGACAAAACACCGAAATTGGATTCAATCAGGAAAAGAGTTATGGAAAAAATGGTCAAAATATCTCAAATCACTGCCGAATGGTTTGAAACAATTTTCTTTTATCTAGGTTTGAGAAAAGTTCCGCCGCAACCAAGATCTCAGATCTTAGAGAACCAGAGAAAGAAATCGGCGAAAAGTTCAGTCTCAAAGTTCAAGACCAGTAGTAAAGAAAAGTGGTCGCGATTCAAGAGCGCCGGTTCTTCACTTTTAGGCAGATTTAGAAGAGGCTCTCAACCGGAATCGACAGATTCCGCCACCGAAGCCACCGAAACCACCGAAACCACCGAAGATACATTTAGCGGGGGAGAATCTCCACCGCCATCACCATCTGGTCAAGAGATACCAATAGTGAAACCCAAAGTACCGAAACGGCCGGTCGATTACGATACGAAACCATTACCGGCAACTCTGTCCACGGCACATGGACCTATTATCGTGGACTTCGATGGTTCTGTCAATATGTGGTACGAGGATATTGTCCAAAACATTGAGGGATATCCCGAAACTCCAGTTTTCAATTTTCTGCCCTCTTATAGAGAAATCTTCAAAACTGCGTTCGACTTTACGATTGTTACCGAACGAAGAATCGTCTGTCACAGTAACTGGACGAAGACCTCTGCCAGATGGAGACCAACTTATCCCGATTGGGCCAAACAAGTGGATCAGTTGTCTAACAAGAAAGCGGTCAAAGCTTATATCCGACAATTGGTCAGTTTGATGACAGATTTGAAGAGAGACATATATTTGATTCGAGAGGACCCGATCGGTCACTGGAAACTCTCCCGTATGACCATTCGTCCTGAAAAGTTTGGTCGTCTTTCAAGGGAACCACTTCTTGCGGTCGATATTTTGATCTCGGACTTCAACCTCATCGGTATCATTGCTATGAATTGGTACGACAATCAATAGTAAACATTTGGAACAATCAGTTCTTAGGAATGAGTATTTGTTTCGATCATTGAAAATGTGAATTGAATTTCACTTCAATTCAATTAATTTAGTCTTAGATTAAGTTTATATTAAAACTAAAGTATTTATTGAAATGAAAATAATTCATAGAAAATAGAGATGAAAGTCATTTTGAGATCAATTGTGAGATCGGATAGTAATAAATGGCCACAACTGTGACGGCGATCACAACGTTGGACACTATCATAACGATCATCACTTGTGAAGAATAATCTACTTCTTCGAACTCAATCTCTTGCGGCCAACTTTCTGATGCACTCTCTGATGGGTCGCGAGGATTGATATCTGCGAATTCGGGTTCGGGTGTGAATTCGGTTAACACCGGTTCCTCTTCAGGCGGTCCTTTCAAGTCATGGGCGCTGTTCTTAGCTTTAGATTCAATTATTTGATTATTTGAAGTGACAAATGACGTGAGGATTAGTGAACTGACAATTGATGAGAAGATGAAGAAAGAAAGACATCGGCGATGGTTTGGTTCGACTGACATTCAGATAGCAATCAGCGGTCAATTTCGGCTACAGATCTGAGGATTCAAATGAATTCGATCGCGTTCTCAGTCTCTGATTGTCGGACACAATGTTAACTGAATTACTGATACAATGCGTGAAACAATATTTCAATTAAGTCTTAATTTAAGATTTAAATCGTTTTAGTTTCGGAAATGTCTTCGAGAAGAAGGGGGAGAAGAAAGAGTAAGTTGAAGAAGATTAAGGAAGGGGATGAATTCCTATGGACTGCTCAAGAAACGTATCCACCACAACGTTCCCCAAGGCATCCAGATTCAGAAAACTATTGGACACCCCCTTCGACACCTTATGGAACCCCTCCTTCATCTCCTTATGGAACCCCTTATGGAACCCCTCCTTCGACACCTTATGGAACGCCTCCTTCATCTCCTCATGGAACCGCTCCTTCAACACCTTATGGAACACCTTATGGAACCCCTCCCTCAACACCTTATGGAACCCCTTATGGAACCCCTGCTTCAACACCTGAACGAACATCTCCTTCAGTGTCTGAAGAACCCGATGATTATCAGACGAGAAGACTATCGGATAAGTTGTTTGAGTTATACTCAGCTGAATATCTGACATCAGAAACAGTAATGTCTTGGCATAAGATGGCCGTTAATGTGGTCCTCAATTACCCCGAAAGACCAGATTTCCTTTTTCTACCGACTTTGGATGAAATTTTCAGAACTGCATTCGACTATAACTTCATAACCGAGAAAAAGATTGTCTCTCAGATTAATTTGGAAGACACGCGAAGCCGATGGCAGTCGACTCATCCGGAATGGGTTCCAGAGTTGGATGAATTGAGAAGGGATTTCGGTCGGAAGGCATACATCCGTCAATTGGTTGCTTTGATGTCAGGTGTGAAGAGAGACGTACTCCTGGTTCGTGAAGACATGTCAAATCACTGGAAACTGTCCCGAATGAGAGTCTGTCCGCAAACATACGGTCATCTTCTGAGAGAACCATTTCTTGGCGTCGATCTATTGATATCAGACTTCGATCTCATCGGTTTGATAGCTATTAAATGGGCCGGATATTAGTGAACAGGGGATGAAATCAGTTCTTCATATTTGTTTCCGTCAGTAAAATGTGATTTAGAATTGACTTAAAATAAGTTTTATATCAATTAATTCGAATTCAAATTTATTAATTATTATCCAATGGGTATTCCAATGGGTATTCCAATGGGGAAACATATTAGCAAACGATTAATTAGTTTGAAAGCTAACTAAAAAATATCTTTTATTACAAACATTTCAGACAAACTTTTTTAATGACTGACCGATCAGTGTTTAAATCAGTTCTCAAAGGTCTAAAAAATATAACTAGGACCCCAAAATGACAATGATATTCGTGATCCCCACCTTCAAAACTACCTGTCCACCAATTTTCATCAAGAAATTCGAATGTACTCTCAAACTAGATTTGCTCCTTATCTGGACTTCGATAGTGAAATCGGAAAATCCACTTAAGCCAGAGAGACATATACTTGATTCGAGAGGACCCGATCGGTCACTGGAAACTCTCCCGTATGACCATTCGTCCTGAAAAGTTTGGTCGTCTTTCAAGAGAACCACTTCTTGCGGTCGATTTGTTGATCTCGGACTTCAACCTCATCGGTAACATTGCTATGAAATGGTCCGACAGTTCGTAAACATTTGAAACAATCAGTTCTTAGAAAGTGTCGATATTTATTCCCACTATTAAAATATGAATCAGAAATCATAAGACTTTTTATTGAGCTTTTATTATAATTAAAAGTTTAAAACTAATGAAAATTTAAATAAAATATTAAAATTAAGTGTAATTCATTCATAAAAATAATCGTCCTTTTGATCGACAATCGAATCGCTTTCTGAAACTTCAAACGAATGGTTTTCAATGGTTTTCGAAGCGAACGCCGAAATGAGTTTAGTTTTGACCGAATTATCGATATATATGCCGATAGAGTCCAAGTGATGCATAAATCTTCGCGATCTTCGCGAGTGATTCGCTAACTGTGACTGTCGTATAGACTCTGATTGACAAATGAATGACAAATGCGGACAATAGTCTAATAAAACAGTTCTCAGACTTGTATTTGGGCTCAAGAATCGAGATATGGATTCAATTGACTGAATATCTAATGGTTTCTCGATTTGAGAACACTTTCTAACATTTGTTTTGTGAATCTTATCATTCAAATCATTAAATGTCTCCAAAATATCTTTCGCCAAATCTATACTTTGAGAGCTGTTTTCGATTTGAATGGGTTTGCAATCCATCCAATTGTTTCTGTTCTCGAAATCAGTCGAAATCTTGAAACTGCTTTGCATTATGTCTGCAAAAAGTATTGAATTATAATAAGAATTAAACGATTTGTTGTTCAAGTCTTCGGAAGATTCGTTTGTTTCATCTGTTTTGTTGATGTGATGCCAATCAGTGCCGAATTGCAATTCATTAATACACCGACGGATATCGTTATCGAAAGTCTTGGACAAGAAGTGACAAACAGTGTCACTCGTATTCAAGTCTTTTTCGTCCATCTCTTTATCGCAAATACTCTTTAAGGCATCGATAGTTTCACTAGATTTCGGTGTATTTAGAGTCAAAACTTGTAACTGATTGACACACTTCTTGATGTACGGAACGGATTGCGTGGCAGTCATTATAACCGGCTTTTTAGTCGTTTCGATGATTTTGTTGAATGCACTCCAAAAGCCATTGGAATCGTCGTCTATTAGGACATCGATGTCGTCGAAGAGAATCAGCGATTTTGAAGCGATTGACAAAACTTTAGGGAAAACTACTGATTGTGATTCACCATTACTGCTGTTATCACTGAATTTTACCACAGATTCGTTTTGTTTGTCGATTTTGGGTTCGGTCTCAGTGTTTGTCGATTTTGTTTGTGAAGAATTGGAGGAATTTTTGACTGAATTCTGTTTTGCGAAATAACTCATAATTCCTTTTGGATTTGACTTTTTCTTTGATTTCACAACTTTTTCCACTTTTATATCATTATCGACTGAATTGCTCTGAAATGACATCGATCTGAAGAATGCATGGATAGGAGGCGTCGAAGAGTTCAGATCGTTATTCTTCTGCATTTGATGCGATTGAGTCGCTTCGCCCAAGATTTTTGATATCATTCGTCCATTTCTTTTGATGGAAGCATTTAATTCGAAAACCTCGTACTTAAGTTCTTCAGCAATGGTGTAAATCATAGACGTCTTCCCCGAACCGGTCGGTCCGCAGACAAGAAGACACGAATTTGATTCATCCAAGCATTGTTCAGAATCGTCTCCACTGTATTTGTTGTCTTTGTTAGACTCCCGGCGACCCCAATCTTCGAGCCAGGCTTTCAGTCGACTAACGGCCACTTTATGTCCGATAATCTCCGAACTAATGGTCGGTTTATACTTTTCAGTCCATAGAAGAGAGTCTTTTGGGTCTGCGGTTTGAGAATTAGTGACTGATTCCTGGGAACTGGTCATTGGAGTGTCTGAAGGAATGATTTCGATGTCATCATCAGATTCTTCAATCTTTGAAATTAGTCCACTTTTGGATTCAGTCCAATAATCAATTGTATTGCTCTCCTCTCCGATCAGAATCACTGAATCGTTTAGTTTGTCCTCAATGTTGTCAATGATATCTTCATTCCTCTGACAAACGACTTCATCGTTAGTATCCTCATTATAATCAAAAGCCATTTCATTATATACTTCTTTATCTTTCAATCTCTGACTTCTTCTGCGATCACTTTTATCGAAGATATCATTTTCGGTACAATTTATGTCAGACTTTTTGCTCGGTTTTTGATGTTTCGGTGATTTTTTTCGCTTCCGTTTCTTCGCCTTCACTTCATTCGCGATTTCGGACAATTTTCTTGTTTTGAGGGCAAAGATCGGCGCGAGTTTGTGGTCTCTTTGGCCGATATCTTCGGAGTTGTCCATCACTTAACTCACTATAACTTTGTTTACATTTGTCTAAAACATTGTCTGTTTTGCGCCACAAAACCATTCGTTCAGACATTACGTCCAAAAATATGTTCCGATTTGTGGTCACAATTCCAGTCTTTTCTCTCGATTTGATTCATGTGTTCATTAAATTTAATAATAATTACAATGAAATTAAACATAAAATCAATTAAAACAAAATTTATTCATTTATTTAATTAATAAATGAGTAAAACTCTAAACAAATATGATTTGAAAAGAGAGCCAACGATTGGTTGTCTTTTGGCGGGCATTCAAATCACTGGCGGTTTGTCTGCAGTCGAGTGAAGTCAACAAACGTTTGCCTTTCATTCATAAGTCTGTGAATCGTTGGACACAAAAAACTTGATCTCATATCTGAAGACATGGATTCAAACGCCAAACGAAAGTCTTCGCAAATGAGTCCCGAGTTTATGAAACCGTCGGATGTCTTCAAATTGAGGAAAAGGAAACGGATATCTCAATCACCATCGAAGGTATCGCCACTGAAGAGCTCATACTCTCCATTGAAATGTCTTCAGAACTATGAAAACTTCGGTCAAGTTTCGCCGAAGAGGCCGTTCCAACCCTTCCGACAGACCCGTAGTCCAAAGGCAAATAAAATTCTCAATTCTTTTCCAATCATAAAGAAGTCACCGAAAGGCAAACGGAAACTGAATTTCCATACCATTAGTGATAATTACAAGAATGTCCTGAATATCGACGAAAACGCTAACATAGAGTCGGCCACCGCTGCCGAAGACTGTCATCAAAACAAAGATCCCAAACAATTATTAATTGATTGGACGCTTAAGACAAGAATGCGTTTTGTATCGAATAAATCGTTTGCATTTCGCGGTAACTTAAGGGCTAACGAAGAGTCCGCGGGAATGACTGGTTTTGTTCGGTGTCTAAACTATAGAGAATCAATGAGTGTCTCATCCGAGTCGAGCAATCAGTTATCACAAGACTCGATGGATACGAGTTTCGCGTCTCAACTCTATAAACAATGTCTGGTTTGGTCTCATCCATCACTTCCATGGCTAACACTCTTCCCAAGAGCTCAGAATCCAAAACCTGGGACTCCTGTCTCTTCAAAGGCGCCCACATTTTCCATACCTCCCAACACACCGTTAGCCGAAGCTCTTCACACCGATTGGTGTAAAAGTCTTAAATCTTTGTACCAATTGGTTAAAGTCAAACACTGCCCGTACTTTTATGTCTGTGCCAATGCTTTTACAGCTCTGTTCAGAGCTTCTGGAGTATCGAACAGTGAAGAAATTCATGTCCTCATGACTCCGACCACCGCTGGTCTAAGAAAACTCTTAACGGATGAGGGAATCGCTTTCACTCTTCCGTTTCACGACAATAAATCTGAAGTATCCGAAGACACGACTGGTTTCGAATCTGGTTTCGTTAGTCTTAATTCAACACCCAATAAGTCCGAGAGCGCTGACCTTCAAAAGGTCGCCGACAATGAGGGCGACAATGAAGAACATAATGCGTGGTTAGAGAGTCTTGGACTGAGTCAACAGGACTTCCCTTCACTCCAGTCTAAGAAGAAAATGAAGTAATAAATAAATTTCTTGATTGTTATTCAATCGACTAATTTGTTAACTTTTTTCAGAACTTCTCAAAACGCAGTCTCAAGAATGAAGTCCTTAGTGTTGATCAAAGGGATGTCCGCCACTCAGCTGTTCCTAAACTTCCTTTTGAACACACGGTTGTGCATCGCTAACAGCGGTCCGCTGTCAGGAGTGCCGCCAACACTTCTGTCTCCGGTCGGGTTTCACGGATCAAGTCTTCAGTCTCTTCAAGTGAAACAAACACTCTCTGAAGTGAACGAAAACGAAACATTCAATTGTCTCGAACTGATCGGACCTATTCTTCCCAATTGTGTGGACGGACTCATCTCTCTATTGAAGTCAAGTCTTGGCTCTTTTAAGGCCTCTCTCACGACATACGAACCGACGGCAGCTTTCAGTGGAGTGACGGTCGCATTGGAGGCCAACCCGTCTTCGAAGGCATTTGCAATCGAAAACCTTAAGGACTGCGGACTCGACAAACAATTTTTGAATACCATTTGTTCAGACAATTGTCGCTCTTCTGAACCCATTTCTCATTTGATTTCAAAAGACTCTATAGTTTGCTATAATAAAACACTTTAACTATAACTCAAATCTAGAATCTATTTAATTAATTTTAATTAGTTTTAATTTATTTAAATTAAGAGAAAATAATTGAATTGTAATTGAAGTGCCATTTGAGGCCCGAACGGGTGGACTCGTGTCGGGTCTGACCCAAGTGTAACCACAAATCAAATAAACGATTCTATTCTAATAACTTATCTATCAGTCAAATGATTCATAAACTTTATATGATTTCATCCAAGGTCTCAATCGAGATTGAGTTCGATCAATGATCTATTGTTTGAATCAGTTGAGAGGTTTCACTGTTGACCAGGTATTGTCAAGTAGTCTGAGCTGAGTTCGGCTCAATTTGTGTGATCAGAGGACTGGTTAGTAATTGATTGCAACGTTAGTTAGTCTGAGAGTGAGACCAATCAGTGCTCACATACTTTGAATGACTAGTTGTGTAAGCATTGGCTTATATCAGATGGCATTATATGAGTGCTATTCCTATGCCGTCTCTCAAACTGAATACTCGTTCCAATTGCAGGAAAAAAGTAATCGAGAGCTAAATGTAGTGCTCAGGCAATGGAAAGACTGAAAGCGGGCAAAACATACATCGATAGAGCGAACCAAAAACGACGAATGGCTGAGCGATAGTAAGGTATTAGTGCGCTCAACACAAAGTAGTGCCCGTGAATATCGGGCCATAAAATTTCCCAATAGTGACAATTGACTACCTCTTGGACAGAGAAAATTTGAGGCCATAGTGGGCTAAGTCAAAGTGGAAGACTTGGTTAGATGTGTTGGGTTTGAGATGAGGTCCCAACCCATTATCTATCTCTATCCATGTTATGAAACGAGGGCTATGGTGTGCAGTTCGGTGTTATGGTGTGCTGTGAGGCAGTGCTGTGCGCGTTGTATGTGTTGGTTGGATGTATGGGTCGTATCTCTCGGTCACAATAATGTTTTGCACAGCAGTGAGACATCCAATGGAGTGTACATCCAATGCAGTGACGACTAGTATAGCCGACTATAGCCTATGCCAGTGAGCGCTACAGCACTACAGCGCTGGCAATGCATTCAATGCAATCACTTAACCTCAACGGTAGTGCTAATGACACCAACAGTTCGGTTCGATATCCCGGTCAGCCCGTGTCGGGCCCGACACCCACTCTGAACCAACTGCTTCAGTCTCCCAACACTTTGCAGAGGTATCCAAACAGTTATAGTGATTATGCTTCGGGTGGACCGCAACCGGTCAACAAAGAACAACATCGACAACAGTGGAGTCAAATGCGGTTCAGTCAACAACAGCCTCAACAACAACCCTATAGGAATCAAGTGAGTCATCCATTCTTCTCCTCACGGGATATTCCACACCACCATTACTCTGTCCGACCTCGGGATCAGCTTCGGACTCGTTAGAAGAAGTGAGCGATGGCTGCGCTGTTGAACGCGTGCGCCAAAAGCACTCACTTATTGTCATGACATCCAATCACTCCGAGTCGAGACCAACTTAGACATGATTTAACAGCAATCAAATACCACCAAAGAGTCCATTCCTCCGAGTCTTGAGATGGTCTTTGTGTTGATAACATGTCATCCCATGTGTTTGGCAATCCTCTGGTCATATGAGACTGGGATATACCTCTTAGAGATCAGTTGACATGATATGGATTGATAAGGCATTTAGAGATCTGTTTACCTCTTTTACGAATTTAATTATTATTGATATCAATATTTATGTCGATATTGATTGTAATTAAATGACCAAAAGTTTGACATAAATAGTGAGAATTCCAATACCCGTTTGATTATAATGTTTTCGTATTTGTATTATCTATTCATTGATCACTAGAGTCAGGAATAACAACAAACTTTCAATATTTCAGTTCTGAAAATAAGTGAAATTGAAGTTTGAATTCACTTAAGTTGTGAACTATTTAAGTGATTAAATAATATTAGTCTACAAAAGATGTAGCGATTGATTGAAATTTCAATTCAATGCTAACCTTGTATTGTATTTTGTTTGTTGTGTGTCTATAGTGATCACCATTAGCTGATCCCAACCACTAATGGTTTGCCTTTAGCCCTAAACATGCCTTCAGTAGTCTATGATTTGATTCTCGCGCAACAATTAATTTGAAGCTCCGTTTGTGTGTCTGCACGTGAACTGCAATTCACGCGCACAAACACTGACCAAACATTGATATTGACGTCAGAAATCTGTTTTTAATTTATATACTATTCCCGGGTTTCATAAGTTGTCAAACACTTTGATAAAAGTTTAAACCAATTTCTTGTATTTACTTATTTAAGTGTTACCACGTTCTCAAATGCCTAGACTATCACCACAGCTGATCCCTCCAATGGTAGCCATTGTTTTTCTATTAAAATACAATTCCTCACCAATTAGTTCTTCGTTTACCCCTTTGTTCTTATTATGTTCTAATCTCGAGAGAGTATATAATTTGCTTTATATAGTGAGACCCCCTCTCCGTTGCTATAGAGAAGGCAATACCTATAATAACAATGAATATAAGATCAAAACGATGTTTAGAACTATCTCTACATTAAGAACGATATTTTCAATTCATTTGATAGTCTTCTTCAGTCTTCACTTCAGTCTTAACCACTATCACCATAAGCTGTTCCCATAACTTGAATCAATGATAATTTGCCACTAAAATAATGCAGTGAAGGGATTGGTCGCCGTAAATGGTGGGCGTGAACCGGATAAGAGTGATATCTTGATATTTTTGGAATGAATGTAAGTTTGTTGTCAACCAAACTAATGGAATAGTTGGTTGAGTCTAAGCCACCCCGGGTTATGCCCTTTTAGCAAATGATGTCAGACCTCCCGTCACATGGGATACGATGTTTATTGTGTAAAATGTATTCACATATCACGTGAATAGCGATTGGACTGACGTACGGACGCGTGCGCTCGCATAGTGTGGTCGGTCTGAACACTCACTGAACGCTACTTTCAAGCAATTGAATCAATCCTTGCTATCAATGCTATAATACTGTATGACTATTAGCTCACAATGTTTTGCTCATAGATATAGTTCAACTCATTTTATAGTCTCTGCTTTTGTGGATGACTTCAGTAGAGTTGGGCACAAGTTTTGGTGGGAGACAACTAACAGAGACTCCCATAGACTTATACATAGACTACTACATAGTGTGAGAACACTATAGCGATGGCGCTCTAAAGAGAACTTATATGCAGTCACTTCTCTATTGGACGGCTTTCCACTCATTCCACAAATAAAAGCAAAGCTCTCTCAGGGAAGCACTAAAGTGTCGAAATTGATATTGTCGAAGTGAACTTGCATTAAAGTTATGTAGCATCATTATATGACCAGGGGGATGGACTGGCAATGTTGCATTGTCAGTTAGTATGTTCTAAATGATATTAGTCTGGGTAGAAGTGCCCCTTTCCATCTTACAAATGACAGACCGAATTGAGTGTTTAGAGTTCGGCAAACTTGGATTCGAGTAACTGTAGAGCATTGGTTGGGATTGAGGAGAGCTGTGCCTATGTATGCTGTGCTGTGCTATCCCTCTATGTATGCTATGCTATGGTAAGGCTCTCTGCTCTATAGCTCTCTGTCCCCACTCATGGATCAACATTTCTTGGCTCATGTGTTACGATGGCTGTCAGGCGCTACTACTCTCTACTGCAGGTAGTGTTGTAGTCAGTCCTACCCTCCACTCCATTGTATGACTACTACTCTCCTAACAGGGACTCAAACCACTGGCAGTTTAACGTTTTGCCGGTTTTCAGACTCTATTGCATTGCATTTGGTTTCGACACTAAAGCAGAGCTACTCTTAAAACCTGATCGAAGCAAAGGAGTCGTTCGTATAGTGAAATGCCATACAAGAGATGCATAGAGTAATAGCAATAGCACTGACATAGCCTTACCATTGGCACAGAACAGGCATAACCGACAGCACAGGCATAGCCTAAGCACTGCCATAGCCTTAGCACTGGCATAGCCTCACCACTCCATCAGCACAAGAGATAGCGTTCGCCAGAAATTATTGATTCTCAAAAAATGAGAGACCAGTGCTCTGCCTGTGCTCTGCCTGTGCTCTGACAGTGCACTGCTGTGAGCACATAGACGGCCAGCAGAACAGCACAACACATACCAGTGCTGATTCTCATGCTCTCCATCGACCCAAAAGTTTTTCGATTCTAAAAATTTAATTACGATTCGCGATATGAAGACCTAATTGATCAGAAGCACCATCACTATCAACAATCACTACCCGAGCACATCCATTGACATAGACTAAAGATGGCACAACCACTCCCTTTCCCAAAAGCCATTGCATACCATTTACTAACTCTAAACTAAAATATTTGATTTTTATTTATACAAAAATTCTTCGATAAAAACAAGAAATAAGCAAAAGAAGTGAAATAAGTGCACAAACTTTAAGCCCTTTTAAAACATTTTCAAACTAACTCTTGAAAAAAGTTTTTGTTCTTCGCTCTGTTAAGAGTCAGAGCCAGACCTAGAAGAATGAAAATCATGTCATTTATTTGTATCGACGTATTTACTGAAATTTAATTTAAATTGATGATGGCCATTTTATTATTAGACAATTATCTATCGAATATTATACTTACACCGGGTTTGAGTGCAGA
>JAQGAJ010000037.1:0-28126 GCA_034689365.1 Liebstadia similis | reverse complement strand
AGAACTCAAACAATTGATACGAAGTCTATTGAAAAGACTATTCTTTCCATTCATTCTTCTAAAACACTTCTTCAGTGAATTCGACTTCAATTGAGATAACACTCCAAAGCATTAAACGAGTCATTCATTGGAGAAATTTTTCCAAAAAACTAGTTATTATTTCAAATTAAAAAATACTTATATTTTTTCGCTCGAAGTCAAACAAATTATCGAATCATTTAAAGGGAAATAACTCTTATTTTTCTCTCCTTTTTGACCACGCATTCAATTATTTGACTCAAAATGCAAAATATCTTTTTCGCTAAGCATATAAACGACTGAAGAAATACTAGTTTTTCTCTTCTCTTCTCTCGTTTAACACAATTATCAGTCAAATTATATTTAATTATTTTAATCAAATAATTGGATCAATTTCTTGAAAGAGAAGCAAAAGAAGATAATTTCTTTTGGAGCGAAAAATTTGCTAATTTTGATAAGAGAGCCAAAAATTATGAACTTGGCTTAAAAATAAGAAAAAGTGACACAAATTCGGATCAATTGATAGTATGTTATAATTATTATATAAATTGCATTAAAGAATATAAAATAATGGCTTTTGAATGACATTTCAATCAGAAATTGAATTCGTTTTGACGTTTGCATTGACTTTCGATTCGTTTTTCTTTACTTTTATTAACATATGTTTTGTCAGCTCTTCTGATATTAACATAAAAAACAATGAATTGATTTAATGTTTAAACAAATGATTTTTTAAATTAGAATTTAATTGATTGTAAAAATGGTTAATATTATTAAAATTTAATTTAATATTTAAATTATATAAAGTCTTAAATAGAGAACACTTTTACAAAATAAATGCCGATAACTATCGATATATTCACGACTGGTATTGAGTCCATTGATTGGGAGCGATGTTGACGTCGGCGGTGGTTGTCGTCCATTGGGCGCCAGTTGTCTGCCACTGACCGCTATTTGAGGCCGGAATGAAAGTGCCGTCGTTTCGGACTAAGATCTGATTCCCACCGCTGGCTATGATCTGAATGGTCTGTCCCGGAGTTGTCAATGAGTCCAAAGTGGACGCATTGATAGGAACAACAATACTTTGAGCGGTCGCTATCGGTTGCGACTGAACCTTCTTTTTCATCACTTTTCCGACCACTTTCTTCTTTATCGGTCTCTTTTTGGGTGACTTTTTACCGAAATCATTCATGTCTTTGATTGAATCTTCAGCTCTTTTGAATTTTGGTCTTCGTTTGCCTTCTCTTTCCAACTGTCTGTTCATCTCTTCCCGACGTCTCTTCGCTTCTTCGAGTCTTTGCAAATGACTTGTCTTAAACTCTTCGCTAATGTACGGCCTTTTTGTTACTTTAGTTCTTATGACGTATGGCTCGCTCTGAACCGCCGGATCTGAAACTTGAGATACATTTTCTCTGTCTTCAGCTGAAGACATATCTATGTTTGCAACGGCTTCGCGTTCTTCAGAAGACACCTCTTTTAGCTGAGAATTGTCTTCATATGTGTTGAGACCTTTGAAGAGAGACTTCGGATTAATTCTGTTTAACAGATTTGTCTCAATCGGTGTCTCTTTACTGCCTTTGCTCTTAGCCTTTGTGGAAGTCCTGTTAGGAGCGGTTGTTCTTTTGATTCCCGTAGACTTTCGCGGAACTTCATGTCTGGTCAACATAAGCATTGTTTCGCGGTTTTGGTCAGAGCTCTGCTCAAGACTTGTGAATGTAGTCATTGGGTTATCGATCACTTGAAAGGCTTCGATGCCTTCTTCCAGTTGTGAATGCATTGATTGCATATTCATTATCTCGTTTTGAATCACTTCCAGTTGTTTGAGGACAATATTGGCGTCAAGAGGTGTCTCATTGGATGAATGGATCGCATCCATTGTCTCATTGATAGAACATTTTATTTTATTTATGGCAGAATTGTTACACATCTTAACCAAACCCAAGTATGTCCTGAGTTTGTCGTTTTCTTCCTTCAGAGTGGACACCGGTTTCTTCACTGAGTGTTCCTTCAGTTGTGTTTGCGGCGGGTCTTCCATTCCGATTGTGGTCAAAGTGGTCGCCACCAGTTCCGCGTCCTCTTCGCTCATTATGCGGGGCTTCCGATCGGTGGAGTGGACAACAGTGACCGTCGGTCGAGCGGTCGAAGCGATTGCTATGAAAGCAATCAATTGATTCCGAATTAAACCCAAATCACAATCACTTTGAATGAAAACAACTGTTTATCCAAACACTGAATGTCAGCCATTCATTGGTTGCCATAACGACCAACAATTACGACCACTCTTTACAACTTTGGTTGAGGTCTAACCGAAAGATCAGTTCAGAGTCGGAACACTTCGGAACAGTTCAGTGATTGGGAGTAAAAGAAATCTATTTTAGACTTAATATGAGGTTTGTGTCCAATTGAAAGGTTAACCACAAGTGATTAGACGAGTATCAGCTCAAGAACGAAGAACTTTCAAGTTGTCGAAGTGATCCAAATGAGGTGATCCCGAAGAGAATGGTAAATATGATGGTTAAGTTATAAGTGGAAGTCTAGGCAATGCTGACTCTTTGGTGATACTGACCTGGAGGTCGATGACTGACCAGAACAGGAAAAGTGAGGGTCTTTGATAAATATGATAAATTGACTGATTATTTGAGATAATGTTTGATCTCTTGAAGTGATTTCTGATAAATTACCTCATTTTGCAGACTTTTATTTGTTTAGTATATTTAATAACTAATAACTAATTCGGAAATAAATGAATTCGAGGTTTGAGTTTTGTTTGTTTGTTCGGTTGATATTTCTCGAAGGGTTTCAAAAGAAATAAATTACTTAATGATAGACTTATAGAGTAATCGTCAGTCGATTTCAAACTCGCGGAAACTTTCAAAGCAATGAATTCAAAGCGATTACAGTAATTGAAAGCCAAACCAATTGCTCTCAGATTCCGATATTTGTTATTAAATCCATTTTTGATTTTGTTTATTGTCTTCTGGTCTTTGACTCCAGACTTGAAGAGAATCTGTGCTACGATTGGCTGATTTGAGATGCGATTGGAACAGTTCGTGACAACTAAACCGGGCTATTCTAAGCCTTATCACAATGACATGCTATGTCTGTCCCACTCCGGACGCGACACCCGGTCTCTCATAACCGAAGGCTCTTCTCTTATCTCTCAAATAATTGGAATAAAATTTATTTACAAAATATTTAAATGAGATTCACTTAAATTTAGTTAATATTAGACAAACTGTTAATTGAAAAGACATAACATTTAACGATATGGTGCCTGAGGTCAAGGCCTCGACCGAGTCTACGACCCATTGGGTTCGACTGTTGAGCGCAAAACCAAAAATGGTTTTTAATTATAATTTATTTTTAGCCAACAGTTGAGCCAATAGTCGAACCATTGATTTGTCGAACGCCTTATTTCACGATTTATTACTGAATTATTTGCAAATGATTTAGAGTCTGATATCGTATTACAATTGCATATAAAGATGTTTGGTTTGGATCGCATAATAGCTATTATATGCTCGAACTGATCCCAACTGATCCAAAAGTGATCTTCGATTGAGTTCTTTGCGATTCTGGCGAATGCCAAATAGATTTATAGGCAAACCAATTGCTCTCAAAAGGGTTATATCCAGTAAATAACTCCGGGTTTGATCGCTATCTTATAAATCAAGTCCACGAAGGAGTGGATCTGATTCTGGATATGGTCTGTTGAGTCAGATGGAGAACCGGCACAAATATCTCTAATTATAATTGCTATAACTCGTATGGCTTAACACTTGCGACGAGTAATTAATTTAAATAATTATTACAAAATTTAATTTAGAGTTCAATACTTCAAGTCTTCGGCAAAATTGCGTTTTTGGTACAAAACTTCTTGTTCTGCCTCTTCTTCGGAGAGTGAGCTCAGTCTCAATACATAACAATCAGAATATCATGTATTAAGCGATACACAGAATAATCATTAGCCGTATATTAATTTGCATTAATATCTTGTTTTTGCTTAATTACTATTAATAATAAATTCGATAATTATGTGCATTAAATACAAACAACAATAGCCTCTAAACCGCAATATTCTGTGGCTTTTAAGTCAATTACAAATCGGTTATATTTAGTTGTGTTTTAGTTTAATAAAAATCTTTGTATTCAAAAAATGATTTGATTTTTGAATATATATGAGCCAAATGTTGATTCGAGTGATGCTATCGCTTGAAAACAAACCTTTTTTTTGTATTAGTTATGGACTAACGCTCTGATAACCATATTTCAAATGATTGCCCTTTCAATGCCATTCTATGCCATACTATGGCTGGCCTTTAATTTTACTAAAATATAGAGATAGAGAGGAATACGAGTTATCTGTTGGGAAAATATCGCATAAATTCCATTGTAATTAACTATTTTAAGTATATTTTGAACGCTTTCTGACGCCTACACGAAAACTGTGTTTTAATGAACTGTCAGTTCATTTAAGTATCGCTCGGTTTTACACAATTCCTGTTCTTTTAAACCAAACCATGGGCTGAAAGAATACCAGATTTACTCACAAAAAGGTTAATTTTGTGTCGACTTTGACACTGAATCGGGAGAACCGATAAATAAATTAAAGCATAAATCAAATTAGGATTTGTTATTCGGTAGTAAACGACTCGTTATTATTAAAGAGCGAATGAAATACATTTGGTTTGACTTATGTCTCATATAATTACATACAATTGTTTGGGCACAAGAAGTTCAGTGGGAGGGTATCGGTAATGGTTTGGCCGAATGTGACGATCGTATCGCGAGTTCGACTTAATTATACGGATTCTCGAAAAATAAAGATTAACTCTGAATTGAATTATGTTTCGGCGAGTTTTAACAAAATTAGGGGAATGTCTGATGTTTTGCCTGACATTTATATGCAAATTATTGTGTGAATTGAAAACGAGAATTACTAATTAATTATGGCTAAGCTTCCCGAGGGAGCTATCATGGGATGGCGTGCATTCCTCCCCCGTCCCAGCCCTGGATCAATAACCCCAAACTCTCTTCTCTTCGACAATAATATCCTCCAAATTGTGATTCATTAATGAGAGTCATAACTGTTTGCCATTAGTTTATGAAACACTTTGAGAATTAATTCAATCATTTTTAGACAATTTGTTGAGTGATTTATAATTATTTAAACTATTTTTAGGCCATATTTCGAAAACTCATTTAAAATTTTTAATACAGATCCGTCTGTTTATTGAAATGTTGTTAAAATATTTAACTTAAAAGTCCATTATTTAAGTTCTTAACTCGTTTTTGTCATACATTATAGCATTTAATAGATGAATGACATTAAGAAATATTAGATTCCGAACACATTTTGACATTTTTCGGGCAAAGACTTAGTTCTTAGACTTAGTTCTTGAGTTCATTACTTACAAAAACTTTACGGAAGCCTCTCTTCGAGTGAATTGAAATTTGATTAAAAATTATTACCGATAATAAAAATAGAACCAAAACCGTGAAGAACTCAGAAGAACTGAAACGTTCATATTTTTATGGCAGAGAATAATTTTGGTTATAATAAAACTTCTTTTTTATTTGCATTTTAGAAATTTTTGACAATTTATTCGCCGACGAAGAGCTGTGACGCCAACCCATTGGGAAACAGCTCTGAACTGGCATTTGATTTAATTATTTCCATATTTAATATTGTATTTAAGTCGAGACAAACCGCTATTAAAGACCACATAATTATATTTTTCGTAATTGAATTCAGTTTTTGTGTTTGTTTTTTCTGTGAAATGATTTTGTTTGCCAAACAAGTCTGGAAGAGTTGGAACCGTTAGGAAAGAGATAAACCAAAACAATAAACAAAATGTCTTTCATTAATGATATTGACTTTTAATCAATCAGAAGATCACTGATAAACTAAATTAGAAGTAAAAACAATTTTAATTTAGAATAAAACTTATTTTTACTTTTAATGGAATTAAATTTTGATTAAAATATTATGATCTCTTCTGAGGGTTTGCTTCACTTCGTGAGCAATAAAAGGAAAGCCTTTCTGATTATAAATTCAGATATGGTTTTGGGATTTGGGATAAGATTTGAGTCTAAAAGTTAACCAAAGATCGGAAAAATTGAGTTTACGATTGATTTATCATAAATTATCGATTATTTTGACAACAATTTAACACAATTTGAACGTCAATTGGAATAAGTCTAACATTGAGTGAACCAATGATCTGACAGTTTTGTGTTAACCCTTCGCTTCGGTAATCGTTTTTATGGTTTCACTTCGTTTCTGACTTTTTCTGTTATTTATACTGAATATTGAATTATAATTACATTTTGGGATAAATTCGTGGAATCAAGAGCTGAATAATTACGGACCGGCTCTTCAATAATCTCGAGGCTATATTAATATGAATTTTCGAGACGTTTATTGAATTTTTTGTTCGTATAATTAAAAATGAGATCGCATTCAATGAAATAACGGTTCGGTTTAGCCTCAAAACCGATATAACATTTGTAACGGTTTTCTTCGTAATCAAAATTTTTCAGATCACTGAGTCATTTGTAGAAAAGTCTGATTTGTTTTTTATCGTTGCATATGAGCCAAAAAGTAGTGTAAAGTATCGTAATATCGAATAACAAAGAGTTAATGATTACACAAAATATTGATAAGACTTTCAAATCGATTGAAAGCTCGGTTTTGCGATACTGTTGTCGCCAGTCTTTGAGCATTTGATTAGACAAAGGCATCGATTCATACCTTTCCATACCTTTCCCAGACTGGAGTGCCTTCTCCTTAATCGACAATTTATATTACTTTGTTCTACAAATTCATAATTCTTTAGATTAGATAAGAATGAACTCATAATTTGAATTCTGCCGACACTGAGGCGGACATACATTCCCAACGAATGAATATCTGTTTTCGTAATCATCTCTTAATTTGAATCTCAATTTCAGACTCTAAACAAATGAAATCCAATACTCGTATTTCGAGCGATAGGTTCGCCGAAACCCGAACCGAGTCGTGAGTCGTATCGCCGATCGGTTTGTTGTCAAGCGTTTACTTTTATCGATAAACACTTAAATCAAATACCAATTTATTTACTTAACACGAGTTCGCATTCATGTGTAGTATATTTTTGTTTATATTTATTATAAATTTTGATTCAATTTATAAAATACTATGTTATATATAAAATAGGTTTCAATGAATGAACTCTAGAAATGCCTTTATTTGGTAAAAATTGATTTCAACCATAATTTAGTTCAAATATGGTTCATATAATCCGCTCCGAGATATTGAACTTCCTTTGAATTATATTTTTCTTTCGATCAAACACTCGATATATAGTTTGGTTTGAATTGATTTCAATTCTTTGAAGAGAGCTCTCGAACTGACTCGAGAGGAATGGCTTTAATGGCAATGATTTTTGCTTTCGATTTAAATTAAGGCAAAACTTTGATTTGCATTCAATACAAACACAAAACTTTTTGAATTACAGTAATTCAACTGAGAATTGAAGTATGAATTTATGGCAATAAGAGATGAGAACAATCGATAGGCAAAGAAGAACAGGTAGTGTCTGATAGAAAGTCGTGGAAATCCGTTGCCGACGACAATAGCGATCGCGGACTGAATCAGAACTTCATTATTCAGGGAATGACCCCATTATGGCATTCAAACACTCGCCCGGTCTTACATTTAGTATCACTTCGGCGTATAATCTATTGGTTATCCCATTGAATGAATTATGCAATTCTTGCCTCTAATCTATTCATCTATTCGTTTGTATTATCCAATTGAAGGGATGAGCAAACCCTTCCTCAGGACTCGACGGGAGGGCTTTGGGCAGAGATTGAGATAAAACTGTCTTAAATACAGACTTAACTAAAAGTAGGGAACAATTGAATGCTTTTACTAATACAGATAAATGGCTCGAAATTTAGATTATTTAAAAAGCGGTTAAGAAATCATTGAATGATCCGGAAAGAGGTTTATTGGGTGCACATCCTTGAAATGCGTGTATTTTTAATTCCTAAGGCAAACAATATCCTCAATAGAAGTAATAAAAAGAATTTAATCTCATTTTTATGATCGCAATCTCATATCTTTCGGTTAGTTCTCTATTGTCAGAGACTTTCGAGTAATTCATATGAATGTTTGAGAATCACCGATATATTTATGATATGATCAAAATGTATATCGAAAATAGAGGACAACAATAGAATATAAAGAATTGTGAGTTAATTAAATTTGAGAGGTAGACGAGACTAGACTAGGTTGGAGTGGTCTCAATGCTAGGGATGGTTAGCCTCAGACGGGAAACAAGTCGACAATAAGAGCTGCCGTTTTTTATTCTTGGCATTTGATTCTCTCAGCAATTATTCGAGACTTAGGGACGACTCGATCGCCACCAGAGAAATGTATTTTATCTCTTTTGAAAACTTTTTTATCGCATTTCATAATAGTTTTTATTTTTATGTATGAATAGTGAGTCGGGTTTGGAATTGAAATTACATATAATGGCTTATATTCTTCTCTGAGTTTAGACTATCGTCTAATGTATGGCTTCCACTGTTAGGCCTATTATTTGAGAGCTAAACAAAATATATTTATGAGAATGAAAATAAGAAAATTGCTGAACAACTAAAGTCTGAAATGTCTATTCAGTAGTTGAGACGAAGTATCCCTTTTAGTTAAATTGGATGAACTGATCGCATGTGTCGATAGTGGCGTACACTCCGAACACTCCAAACTCTCCGAACCAAGTCTTTAATAATTGCATGCAATGAGAGAATTGCTTTAAGACAAGTGAAAATCAAAATCGAAAGAACTGAAGAACTCGTCTCTGAGTCTATGTAAATGTCTTTCGAGTGCCATTAGGGGTGTGTAAAGGGATGCCAGTTATATGAGACTGTGCTGAACACGGATTTATGTAATTGTGTTCGGACTTTGCGAACAAATACAATAACTAAATGTACGCCTCTTTGGAAAAGTGATTCTTCTCTTAATAGCTTTTGCTTTAAAGAGAAATCTTTTTGAAGTTTACTAAAGAAATCAATATATTATGCGTTGGTTTGCAATGTTTGGTAATGTTTTTGTATGTTTAGCTTATATGTTGACCAAGTTGTTCACCAAGTGGTTGCTTATATGCAATTTAGACAACAATTTTATGATTCTAGTGATTGTAGTGTTCCGTGACTTCTACTAAAATCTCGTCCAATCTTTTTAAAAACACTAAACCCTAAGCCATATGACAGGCGTTCGTAAAGTTATTTTGAAAGCAATTTATATTACGAACAGAACTAAAGAAGTAATGCATTGAAAGCATTGAAGGCATCGAAAGTAAGAGAAACAGAACAACAGTTCAAACGGTAGGCTTAAAAGTTATTAAAAGACTATCCAATGCTTTGCGGTCTTCGTCTTCAGAAAAAAGCGAACCGAAGAATATTTTAAGACATATCCGAAACGACTGAATGACTGAATGCCTGCTTAACTGCTTTTCCTGCAAATCAAAGACCGATCCTCTGGTGAAGGAAGAGCTGCACTCAGAACAGGCATCGACTCTGCCGTAGAGTAGGGACAGAGTTAGTCATACACTCGGAGTCAGCGGAATATGAATGATCCCTAATGTCTCGTTTGTGCACTGAATTTGGTGAACAACTGACGAGAGGAGAGGGAGAGGAGAGGTAGAGGAGAGGTAGAGGAGGGCAGAGGGGAGAGACTCAGAGAGACAGACCGGAGAGAGGGAGAGAAAGAGAGAGACACAACCAGTTTTGTTGGCAATCGGTTGATAGACTGTGAGACTAGAGTGGGTTCAGAACACCATCAGAACCAGTGATGGTGTAAAGCAGTGCACACCATAACAGACACAACAAATGTTGAGTTAAATGCCTGAAGACTGGCATCAATGGCATCACAAGTGAGTCAAACCAATAGTGAGCCCAACAGTGAATGCGTTTTCCGATGTTTTGTCGCAGACCTCGGCATAAATGTGATTGTCTTTTGTGAGTCTGTTATCACAAACAATAACTGAGATATGGATTGTCAGCAATAAAAATGTCAATTCGTTTGTCGTTCAGTCGACTCACAACTGTCTGTCACTCATAACTGTTTCTCACATATCGTAAGTCAAGCGACAAATTATTTTATTAGCATTTCTTTGTTTTTTACCGTTTGTGCTATCGATGAGAAACACTTCGTTATCAACCAATTCCTTGATTTGCTCGGTGTTTGTCCTCCGGTTGTCATTCCCTTCATTGCGTTCCCTTCTCTTCCCTCACCTTCTCTTCGCTCACTTTCCTCACCTGTTATCACAACTTTGGCTGACTTGAGCTCAGTTCCGATCTAACCATAGGTTTATGGCATTTGACAATTGCCTACACTTTTATATCATAAACCAAATCGAGATATCATTGGCTTTTGTATGATATGCCGAAACTGAGTGTCTGTTTATTTATGACTTCAGAGCTAAAGAATAACTAATGACTTATGATATCAAATACCGAATGCATTTAGTAATTGGTTTTGATATTGAAATATCGTTTTATTTAATCAGTCAATAATTATAGTCAGCCCTCAGTCAACCCATCCCAGACTCGGACCCGACTCCAGCCTTGCCTTAACTTAACCCTCGTTTACAAATGGTTTACAAATAATGTGAACACTATTTCTCCGATTGATTATTAATTTCCTACTTATTGAGTGTTAATAACCGTTGAGAACGAGTGGCGATTGACTTCGAAAAGCAAAACATTAATTATTGAATAAATATTTGATTTGATTGAAAGCGTATCACAATTTGGTGTCTAATGGCTATTATACACAAAAAAAGCCAAAGCCTTTCGCAAAGACAAACAGTTTGGGTTCTAATAACCAGAGGTTTTGTTAAATAATTAATTAAAACTCTTGTTTTTGTTCGGTTCAGACGTTTCCCAAAACGATAACATCTGCTGAATAGGCACTCGATTTCAGTGCAAGTCTTCAATAATAGAGTAATTGAACGGCTTTTGAATGGATTTGCTATTGAAGGCAAACAAAACTAACACTTTTCCTCGTTTTCAAACCAAAGACTGATTGAAATGATTATTCATTAGATTTCAAATGAATTTTTAATTTAATAAAACCTTTTGAATCCAAGGCTTTTGTGAGATTAGGAGAAAAACAAAAGACAAGAGATTATACGACAACATAAAAGTTTTTTGAATAACCGATAAGAAACTAATCAAACGTTTGAGATATTATTGAGGTATTGAATCTTGACTTGAAGTCAAATACTTTTCCTGCTTATGATTAATATATCGCTGTTTTGTAATTAGATATAAAAACATTTAAAATGTGTTTCAAAACAGATTATTCAAAACACATTCGACTTAAGGCTTGCGAACCGATAATACATTATATTATTGTTAATCTTAGATAACATTAGATAAGACTCGAGACAAGAATTCTCACGAAAACTAATGAATAAATAAATGCTATCATTATTTGTTTAGCTCTGATTGTGACCCAAATCTCATTCATTAATTGAATACACCTTTCATTTTCACGGTTTTGTTCGACTTCTTTATCGGACCTAATGGTTAGAAATTCTAATAGATTTCAGTCAAATATTGAATTAAATTTCTGGCGATAAATATCGAGAGAAAAAAATGTTTTTATCTCTCATTTCGATTATTTGACAATCACTTGACTGTCATTTCGTTGGCTTTGCATTAATATATTTATTATTTCGGTTTAGTTTTATTGCTTTCATTACTTTCATTGTATTCACTATTAGATCAAAAATTAATTCTCAATGTTATAAATGCAGTGAAAAAGTGTTTCTCCCCTTAAATGCCGTTTCAATTGGTCTCTAATTAATTCAGAGTCACATAAACTGTCGGCTAATCGTTAGAACAAATAAATAGACTTTTCATAGCATTCATAGCCATTGAATAGCTCTGAAACATGGCTTTCGTTAAATAATTTATATATAACTGTGTGTTAGGGCTCGGCTTCGGGTGTAAAACAGAGCAGAAAAAGTGTAATAACTTATGAGAAGAAAATAAACGATTTTGTAATTAAAGAGAAACAGAAATTATTAGAAAAGCGACAGATATTAGAGTTATAATTGAGTTCTGAATTGATGTCAATCTAATGAACAGTCTTCTGAAGAGTTAGTTCAGAGGAGCTCAGACTCGGTTCCATCGCTTCTTATCGTTTATTATATCTCTTGCGAGAGATATCGTTAGTTATCGTTGAAGTTATCGTCAGTTTATGATTAGGAAAGCGTTGAATCCATTCAATAGATTTCGAGTCCGACTCTTCGGAGGAGAAAATCCATTGGAATTAGTGAATGAAAGACAACGCTTAGAGACGGCTCTACTGGCGATGCCTGAGCTCTACCCGAGCCCTGACTGAGCTCTTGGGCGGCGACAAAACAACTTTTAATATATCTGCCAATTCCTGGCTCTCTGTGACTCTCTGTGACTCTCTGCGACTCTCTCACTGACTCTCCACTGACTCTCTCACTCTGTGAGACTCTCTCGACTCGACTCCACTCATATATCGCTCACAACATTGTTTGTCTTTATTTACAGCACTTCTCTCTTCTGTGAAAGTGTTGTCAGTGTTGTGAACAGGTCTGGGAACTGGTCTTCAGTACTATGGATGACAATCGCGACAATCATTTGCCATAATCTCGTCATTTAAGTCAATCTATGATTTCCTCATTAAGTCTATGCAAAGCCATTCAAACGACACAAAGACTTCTTCAGATCCGACACTACTTTCGCTGTAATTCAATAACTTTTGGCCAAAACTTAATATTTTTGTTGTATTTTCCTCTCAATTATAACAAATAATTCAATGTTTTTAATCTCGTTATGCATTGAAAATACTTTTTATTTGACTTTTAACTCGATATTAATGTTAATAACTTTGCAGACAATGCGCCGAAAACGTGGTCTCATCTCATCCAAGAAGTGATTGACTGATCCCAAGACTGTTGTGTTTGTGATTCATGGTCTCAGTTGTCAACCAATCAACCAATCATTTAAATGAATTTGTTTTGTCATGAATTGGTTAAAAGACATCCAATTAGAGACTTGAGAAGAAGCCAATCGTTCATCGGTTTAAATGATTTCAATTGTGTTGTCATTAATGCCATCGACGCCAAAGACATCGTTAATCACCTCAAAGACGTCGCTGTTATTCATTAGTTTAATATTTATTGTATTGAATGCAAATCATGTAAATAGTGAGACAATCGTCGACCCGAGTGTCGACTTCACGACCACAGCCTCACCCGATGGCCAACAACTGTCAGTACAAGCGTTGGACAACGAGGACGAAGAGCCGACTGTTGAGCCGACCGTCGCGTCCACGAGTGATACCGAATCGAGTTTCTCGTTCACCAAACAGTCATACAATGTCTCGATTCCCGAGAACTCGTTCGGCAAAGTGTACGCCCAGACCACCGAAAAGATGGGGATTTACATCACAGACCCGGCTCTTGTGGTTCGGTATAAGATAGTCGGCGGTGACTTCGATAAGATCTTCAAAGCCGAGTCCAGACATGTCGGCGACTTCTACTTCCTTCTGATAAGATTGCGGTCCGGTTTCAGTAATGTCCTGAACCGCGAGTATCGGTCCTCATATGAGCTGAGAATACGGGCGACCATAACATCCCTTCGAAACGAAGCTCTCAGACTCAAGACAAAGACCAGCATCAATGTGATGGTTACCGATAAAAATGATTTATCGCCGTTCTTCTACCCCGAGAGCTATGAAGTCACTGTCGCTGAAGATATTCCTATCGATAGCAGTATTATTCGAGTCTCAGCCGTCGATCCGGACGTTGGACTGAACGGTGAAATATATTATAGTCTATCTGAAGAGTCGCTCACTTTCGCGGTTCACCCAACTATGGGCATAATATCAGCCACTCGTCCGCTCACACTCTCATCCGAATCAAATGGTCTGCAATCGCATCACTTGACAGTGATCGCCAAAGACAGAGGTGTCCATCATTCAGACCAAGTGCTCGAGTCATCCAAAGCTAAAGTGACCATAAATGTGATGCCCGTCAACAGACATGTGCCGCGAATCACAATCAAACAACACAGTGCTCTGTCGACCCGATCCCCACTCAACCCGATCTACGCTGTGGTTCACGTGACTGACGAAGATTCGGGTGCTTTCGGTGAGATATGTCACGTGAGTATTGTCGACGGCGATGACATTCATTTGTTTCAAATCACGAACTCGTCGTCCAATGACTATAACATCGAACCCGTGAGGCCTTATCTCAACCAAAGTGTCACAAATTCAGTCTTCAATCTGACGATCAAAGCGATCGACTGCGGCGGCGGTTTCGCCACTCAACCGATAACTGTCACTCTGAGTGGTTCCCAAAGTGATTCACCGACTTTCGAGTCCGACCACTATTACACTGAAATACATGAGATATCTCTAATCGGCATTCAAGTGATTAAACTGAAGGCAACTGTTGTTCAAAACGAAAGTTCAAATCTAAGATATAATATAATTGATGGCAATTATGAGAATGTGTTCGGTATTACCAGCAATGGTGTGGTCTTTACTCGAAAGCTATTGGACAGAGAGAGCCGACAGAAGTATATGCTTGTAGTGAGTGCTCAGATCGGTTCGGGACCGATGACCACAAGTCAATTGCATATCACAGTAATCGACGACAACGATAATTATCCCGTTTTCGATATCGAAAAATCTCAAATATCTGTGGCCATAAATGAGAACAAACCGAACGGCAGCTCCATTTTAAGAGTAGTGGCCACTGATCTCGATTCGGGAGACAACGGGTTAGTCACATACGAGTTGGCCTCACCGGTCGGTTCTTCACTGCCCTTCACTATCGATCATTCCACGGGTGAAATCAAATCGATCCGAACTCTCGACTACGAGACGGGTCGACATCACTATCAGCTACTTATTCGTGCGTCCGATTGGGGCGAACCGTTCCGACGGCAGACACAGATCTCATTGAATCTGACGCTCAAAGACGTTAACGATCACAGACCACAGTTCGAGCGGAACAACTGCACCGCAAACATTCCAATCAGTACTAAGCCCTGGACTGAAATTATGACGTTTTCAGCCATAGATCTCGACGAAGGAAGTCTTGTCTCTTACAAGATGTTTACCCCAACGGCCGAAAAGTGTTTTAATTTAAATGAAAATACGGGTATTTTGCGGCTGACCTGCAATTTGAAGGACGAGTTGGACAAATCGCCGACCGAACTCAAGTGGACGCTCTCGATCTCAGCCTCTGATGGCCACTACTTCAGCGATCTTTCTTACGTCAAGATTAATATCGTGGACGAGAAGTCTGATCCCAATAAGAAAGCTTTAAAGAATCACATTGTGGTCGAGTGTAATGATATCGCAATCACTCGGAAGTTAACGGCATTTATGATTCAAAGACAACAAGAAAATGAAGTTTAGTTCGATTCGGGGGATAACCTATTGGTGGACACATCTCTCGAAGATCTTCACAAACATAAGAACAGGAGACCAGAGTTTGATCCTAAACTTCCTAAAGAGCGCTTCATCTCTGAAAATATAGAGATCGGCCCTAAAATACAGAGTTTCAGAGCTGAAGACCCGGACCACGGATTCGATGGATATCTGATTTATTCTTTAAATTCGAATGACATAGACTTTATGTATCACTACAGAGATGATGTGGTTTTCAACATCGATCAGTTCACTGGAGACTTGATTGTCATCGACTCTCTTGACTATGAGAAACATTCCAAATATAAGCTCTACATCACTGCATGTGATTCGGCTAAAGAACAGCTCTGCACCAATCATACAGTTGTGGTAGTCATCGACGACTACAACGACAACAGTCCAGTGGTCGACAACTTCCTGTTCAATGTCCCAGAATCTGCTCAAAGAGGCCATACTATAGGCCAGATCTACGCCACAGATGAAGATTACGGCAAAAACGCTTTACTTCAGTATTATTTGAAAGGATATAAAGATTTGTTTGCGATAAACCCTACGAACGGAACTCTAACTCTCGAGAAAAGTCTGGACAGAGAAGAGATCGATAAATACATTCTTTATGTGACAGTTCACGACTCGGGCTCTCCGTCCCTATCCTCGACATCTGTTGTTACTATTCTTGTCGACGGTTAGTATATTCACAATATTTGTTTATCATTTAAATGATTGAATGTCTCTTCAGATGTCAACGACAATCCGCCGCGTTTTCACGAATCCTCTTATATGATAAAAGTTCGCGAAGACATTCCCGTCGGCTCTCGAATCATGAAAATCACTGCTTTCGATAACGATATCAGAAAGTCTGGAAGAATTCATTACTCTATAAATTCAGAGACGTTTACCATCGATGACATGACCGGAAATATAAGAATCAAAGATCAGTTAGACTTCGAACAAATACAGATCTATAACATGACCATAACTGCCAGAGACGACGGCGAACCCTCCCTCTCGTCCAGCGTTACCCTTATTGTCGAAGTAGAAGACGTGAATGAAAACCATTATCCGCCTAAATTCCCTGATATTGTCGCGACCGCATCCATCAAAGAAAACCTTCCCGTCGGTACTTTTGTTACCAAAGTGACCGCAATCGATGACGACAGTGATTTACCTGTGGTTTATGAGATCATTGGTGGCGACGGTTTGGGCCGATTCTCGATCGACAGTAACGGCAATGTTGTGACGGCTGTTGTTCTCGACTGCGAAACCAATTCTCACTATTGGCTCACTATTGTGGCCAAAGATCGCGCAGCGGTTCCGATGACCTCTCATTTAGAGCTTTATATCAGTGTTGAAAATGAGAATGATTTGCCGCCAATCACTACCGAGGCTTTCTATTACGGACGGATCTTCGAGAACGCGTCGATCGGAACCACTTTGATTCAAGTGGAGGCACACGACCCCGATCTGAACTCAGAAACCGAAACCAATATTGAGTTCAGGATCGTTAACGACGTCCCCTTCAGTGTCGATGATAATGGTTTAATCAAATCCAAGAGCAAACTCGACAGAGAGACCCAATCGCGGTATGTGATTGACCTCGAAGTTAGTGAACGACAGAACTCAGACATCGATCAACCGGTGGTCACAACTATGATCTCGAGAACACCTATAATAGTGAATGTAATGGATGTCAATGAATACGAACCGAAAGCCATTCTTTCGATATACAGATGTCAGGCGTATAACGATATCTCACAAAAGACGCCGATTTGTCAAATAGTGGCCATCGATAGAGACGAAGACGACAATTGCGTCCTTCAGTATAAGTTCATCGAAGGCAATGATTATAACTGGTTCTCAATTGATTCGAGCAATGGAGCCATTTATACGGCCAAAGACGGTATTCCCAAAGGAGAGTACGATTACTTAATCTCAGTCTCTGATTGCGGAACTCCAAGAAAGTCATCACAGGTTCGGCTCATTATTCGCATACTTTCAGTACCAAAAGACAAGAAGTTTGAAGAAAACCAGTCGCCAGTCATCGAAGCTTTCGATCCCGAAATATCTATCAGTGAAGGCGAACCGATTGGATATGCGGTCACTTTGTTTAAAGCCTACGACGACAACAACGACAGACTTTGTTATCACATAATCGATGGCAATGTCGGCAACACTTTCGCCTTCAGAGAAGGCGGTGCTCTCATTGTGGCCAAACCCTTGTCCTACAAACTGACCAATAAATACAACCTAACGATCGCTATCACCGACGGAATCAAACCAGTGATCATAAACTTGATCATCAATTTGATAGATGTCTTCGACAGCAAAGTGTCTTTCACTCAGGACTCATATACAGTCAATGTCTTGGAGAACATAACCAAAGGCAATGAAATCGTTCAGTTAAGTGTCACTGACAGGGAATTCACTGAAGGAATCGTATTCTCCATCTATTCCTCTTCGTCTCCCGAGAGTCTCAAGAAATTCGAAGTCGAGTCCTGGAGTGGAAAAATCAAAGTCAAAGAACCATTAGATTACGAATCGGGAAAACATCATATGCTAGTCATTGAGGCCTATAATTCCCGAGTAAAGACTTCTTGGATGCACAGCCGGTCCTTCGCTAAGGTGTCCATAAATATAATTGATGTCAACGATGAGATCCCGACATTCATTTCGCCGCAATTCGAGGCCACAGTTATGGAGACATCAGCTGTCGGGACGTCGGTATTGCAGGTCCAGGCGATTGACAAAGACGTCGGAAATAACGCCAAAATTAATTATTCCATAATATCGGGAAATGTTGACAATGTCTTCGATATTGATAGAGATCTCGGATTTATATATTTGACCAAACCTTTGAATGCGAGACAACAGTCGGAGTATTATCTTGTAATCAAAGCCAACGACAAGGGCTCACCTCCTCTTCACAGCACCGCAAACGTTCACATTTCGGTCAGTATTCCCGATAATTCTCCGCCAAAATTCGAGGACAAATACTATTCGATTGATGTGAATGAGAATGAAAAGATCGGATCAGTTCTGATATCATTGAAGGCCACGAGTAGACAAACTTTGTATTTCGAGATCATTAGCGGCAACTCTGACAACAAATTTTCGATTAACGTCAACAACGGAGAGGTTTGGTTAAGAGAATCGCTGGACTATGAGCTCAAACAAAACTATTCGCTCATAATTTCTGCCACGAGTTTGGTCAGAGTCAACGACACGACACAACTCTTCATTAATGTGATTGATGTCAATGACTGCACTCCTTATTGGGAAAAGACTCGGTTTGTCGGCCGTGTCTTGGAATCAGCTCAAGTCGGAAGTATTATCCTCGACGAGAACGACTCTCCTCTTGTAGTCAAAGCCAAAGACGACGATTCAATGCATAATTCAATTCTTTCTTATTCTATTGTCGAAGAGATTGGTCGCAAGTATTTCTCAATAGAGCCCCGAACAGGAGCTATAACTCTGGCCAATCGATTAGATTACGAGAAGAAACGAGAATTCAATTTCACGGTTACTGTCAGTGATCTCGGGTTTCCCAGTCTTAAGGCAGAGACCAATGCGATGGTCAGAATCGAATGTCTTCCCGTCAACGACTGTCCTCCAGTCCTATCGCTCAGTCACTATCACTCGACGGTATCGCTTCCAACATATAATAATGTGATCGTAACCAAAATCTCTGCCACTGATTGTGATTTCGGGAAACACGACGAACGTCACGACCACTTCATCTTCAGTTTGACTCCAATAACATTGTCTTCCGAAAAGAAGTTTTCAATTAATTCCACATCAGGTCTGATAACCACTTCGGACGACAAACTGTCTGAAGGTATATATGAAATGACTGTTTCTGTCTTCGATGGAAAATTCACGACCGAAGCCAAGATCTCTATCACTGCCGAACCAATCCCTCGAAGTTCTTTGCATTTCACTCACGAGAAGTTCGTCGGACACATCCCAGAGAACACCCATTCAGTTAAGACAATACTCATGGCTACCATCGAAGGAAACAAACTGAACGAACACTTATCCTTCCGTATTCTTAACCCGACTCATCTCTTCCGAATCGCAAGAACTTCTGGTGCTATACTCACGCGAGGAATACCTTTCGATAGAGAAGAGAAGTCGAGGTATGAACTGGTGATTGAAGTTCGTTCGGTATTTGTCAAGACTCGAGTCGCGCACTCATTGGTTGAGATAAACATCGATGACATGAATGACAATAAGCCTATGTTTGTCGGTCTTCCGTATTATTTTGTGTTCGGCAACGACTTCGAAGTCGGAACTCAGATCGGAAAAGTTCAGGCCATTGATCTGGACGTCGGCTTCAACGGAATGGTCACTTATTCTGTTTTGTCTGGCGATCCGAATGAGTTGTTTAGCATGAATGCCGTCAGCGGACAGATATCGATGGCCCGATCGGCAAATGCTGCCGACGATCCTCAGAATTATAGTCTACTTATTTCAGCAAAAGATTCCGGTAATTCTTCAAAAGCATAATCAATGAATCAATTGATATAATTTATTGTCCATTGTTTAGGTTCACATTTTCTTCAGTCATTTGCAAACGTGACAATCAAAATGGTTTCCGGAGGAATGCCTTTATTCGATAAACAGTATTATTCTGTGTCTGTTAGTGAGAGTCATCCGCCGTCCGTCCCGTTCCTCACAATCAACGCCGAGAGTCCGCACGGAAGACAACTTATTTATAATATCGATTCGGGTAATGAAAACGAAGAGTTTTCCCTGGATTTCAATTCGGGTGAGTACTCAACACAAAACTTGTTTCATAACTTCTATTAAATTGATTTTATTTTTTTCCAATCCTTTCTTTAAATTTTATGTTAAAACTAAATGGTTTTCTATCTATCGGTGGTTTTGTTCCTTTTGTTCACTTATTAAACGTTTTGAATTCAATTGTCTTTTCAAAGACCCGACGATTAGTAGCGGTTTATGTGAGTATTCATGCATTCAGTTCTCCCCTAAAAAGCATTTTAGAATAGTTATCGAATGTCCGCTACTTTTATGATTGGCTTTCAATGTTTGCGATATGTGTCGGACGGCCGGCACTGAACTCGCTTTTAACCCAATATTTGTTTTAATATTTTTTGCTTTTGTTTGAATTGAACTGAAAATTAAATTTAAATGAATATCATTACCGATAGGTATGATATCCGTCATCGAAAAACTCGATCGCGAGTCCATCAGTCAATACAATCTAATCATTTCCGCCACCGATTCTGTCTCTGGAATCAGGGCTACCGTTCCTCTCCTGATAACAGGTATTTCGATCAGAATTTCATCTAAAACTAGACTAAAACTTAAACCATTGCAGTCGACGACGCGAATGACAACCCACCCATGTTTACAAAGTTCTCCTACAATGTCTCGATATCAGAGGCGGCGCCCATTGGGGCCAATGTGGTCAAAGTGAGCGCTACCGACACAGACATTGGACTCAATGCCAAACTTCAGTATCAAATCATTGGCAATAAATCCCATTTTTATGTTTCCCCCGACGACGGGAATATTTACCTTAAGACAAATCTGGATCACGAAACCGAACGCATGCATCACTTCACGGTTATGGCCACCGATTACGGATCTCCTGTTCTCACGTCGACCGCTCACGTTTGGGTTGAAGTGCAAGATATCAACGATAATAAGCCAATAGTCTCTCCAGTATTTAAGGCAAACATCGATGAAAATATAGAAAAGGGTCAGTTTGTGACCAGAATAGTAGCAAATGATCCCGACTCGAGTGATATAAACAAATTGCGGTATCAGATCCTTTCGGGTAACGAACACTTGGCGTTCGCCATCAATGAGACGACAGGAGTGGTCTCGGTTTGGAATCTCAAAACAAAGAGAAGCCATAAATTCATCCGAAGCTATGATTTGAATATATCGGTAACCGATGGCGTCTATTCGACGACCACTAGTCTTCTGGTGACCGTCAAACCGGCCAATAATTATTCGCCCAAATTCACTAAAGTGTTCAGTGGAGTCATCTTCAACGAGTTGACACCCGCGGACACATCGATCGCACATTTGATGGCCATCGACAAAGACGAAGGAATCTTCGGTGAAGTGAATTATCACATAATCAATGATTACGCCAAAAGATATTTCAATATTGACCAAAACACGGGAAACATTACACTTCGTTCCCAAATAGACAGAGAGAGTGGTCATCGTTACTTCACTCTGATAGTGGCCGCACAGGACGGCGGCAAAAGAATCGGTTTATCCAATCTTCGCATCGCTGTCGCCGATGAGAACGACAATTCTCCGCGTTTTATAGTCGATGAATACAAAGCAGTGATTTGTGCCAACTCTCCGATCGGTGCAACTGTTCTGCCGGTGATTGCCATCGATGACGACGATGTGCCCGAAAATAGTGTAATTCGGTATTCGATCTACGAATCAATGAATACGAGTCGGCCCTCGGGTTATATCCTCGAAATGTTTGGCATCACTTCAGAGTCGGGTCACGTCTACACTCGACAGAACATAAGTTCTAATGTCGGAGATGTGGTCCAGTTCTTCATCAAAGCTAGCGATGGAAGCAATCGAAAGACATCCAAAGCTTTGGAAGACGTGGTTCCGGTCAGTATCCAAATCACTGGTTCGTGTCCTTTCGTCAAACGCCAGACATCGACGTATGAGATATTCGTCGACGAAAACACCAAAAAGGGAATCGTCATCGCGAACGTGAATTTGGCCGGACTTAAAGAAGTGGAACTCGCGATCATCGGCTTCGGTGATAAGTCAGATATGACTAAATTCAGAATCGATAAACTCGGAAGAATTCATTTGACAGAAGAACTCGATAGAGAAACGAAAGCCAAACACGTATTAGTGGTAGAAATCAAAGATAAGACAACACTAACCGTCAGTTTCCTTAATATACTGATCAATGTTATGGATCAAAACGATTGCGTCCCTTATTTCGATTCTTCCTCTTATAATATCGTTGTGTCTGAAGACCAAGAAATCGGTTCATCCATTATAAAAGTGAATGCTATCGACGCTGACATCGATGTGGCCAACAATCCATTGAAGTATACCTTAGAGAAGAACGACAGACAGCTATTTAACATCGACGAAAACACCGGTTGGATCACTCTTAACAAACCTCTGGATCGCGAAACCTCTGCCTTTCATAACCTGACTGTTGGGGTCACCGATGGAACTCATTATAACTCAACCGCTCTGAACATTGAAGTCTTTGATGTCAACGATAACCCTCCGGTCGTTAACCCAAATGTGAGTTATTTTCTCTTTGAATTGATTGAATTAATTGATTCGTTCCGATCAGTACATGGCGTCCATCTATGAGAACAGTCCTTTGGGAACAATCATTGTTTCGATCGATGCCATCGATAGCGACGAGAACTCAGAACTTAGTTATTATATCTTAAGCGGCGATCCGTTCAATCAGTTTGAGATCCAACAAAACGGCCAAATCATTGTCAACAAGGCTTTGGACAGAGAGGCCATCGATAACTATCAGCTGGAGATCATTGTCACTGACAATAGGTTCTCAGCCAAGACTTTGGTAGAGATAGACATATTGGACGCCAACGACAACGGACCGATTTGTCTTAAGTCAAAGTATGTAGAACTGGTCAGCGAAGCGGTTCCTCCCGGCACTTACATCTTGACCGTTGAAGCCACTGATATCGACGAAGGATTGAACGCCAAACTCTATTATTTCATTTCTGGCGATGTCGACAATCACTTCACAATAGACCCCCAAACGGGTCATCTGAAGACCAAGAGTTTGCTCGATAGAGAAAGTCGGGCCTCATATCTGTTTGAAGTACATATCAGTGATGACCAGCGAAGAGAGTGGACGTGTAAGAGTGAGGTCGAGATACTGCTCAGTGATGTGAACGACGAATCGCCGAAATTCACGAATTCTCAATATATGGTTAACGTTCCCGAAGATTCAACAATTGGTATAATCGTTGGAAAAGTGACCGCAACTGATGCCGATCTCGGAATAAACCGAAGAGTGAGATATGCTTTGGAAACAAAGTCCGAAGAATTCTTAATCGATGACAAGAATGGAATCATAACTTTGGCCAAAGGTTTGGACAGAGAGAAGGAATCGATGTATAACCTGACGGTCAAAGCTTACGATTCGGGCGCTTCAAAGCTCTTCACGACCGCCCAATTCGTTGTCAATGTGTTGGACATCAATGACAATCCGCCTGAGTTTGAACTCCAGACCTATTCGGCAAATGTTTCTGAAAGCGCTTCCATTGGAGAAGAGGTGTTGAAAGTGTTCGCTACGAGTAAAGACACGGGAATTAACGCAGAGATAAAGTATCACATCATCAGTGGTAACGAAAACGGAAGCTTTGCTATCAATCAAAAGACTGGTGTGATTTCGGTTATCAAACCTCTTGATTACGAATCAGTTCGCGAATACTTCATGACTATTAGGGCCGAAGACATGGGCGTCCCATCCCTTTCCAGTGACGCACATCTGACCATCAAATTGAATGATATCAATGACATCAGTCCGCAGTTCATTCAGCGATCATATGATATAGTGATCAGAGAAGACTCCGTTGTCGGCGACCGAATCATACAATTGGTGGCCATTGACTCGGACTCAGCAGAGAATGCGAATCTGACCTATTCTTTCAGCGGAGGTTCTTTGACTTACAAAGAGTTCCAAATCGATTCAATCACTGGTATCATAACTGTGGGCAAGAACTTAGACCGTGAGATGATCTCGTCTTATATTCTTGAGGCCGTTTGCAGCGATAACGGACACCCGAAACCACTCTCCAGTTCTGTGTTTGTCAACATCGAGATATCTGATGCCAACGACAATCCGCCGCTTTTCGACAAAACCAATTACACTGTTCACGTCCAAGAGGGCCGACCCGTTGGCCATTCGCTCATCAGTTTCAACATTCACGACTCCGACAGTGCGGCCAATGCCGGACCTTTCACTTTACAGATATTGTCCGGCGATTACAACAACAGCTTCTCAGTGGTCAATGAAGACACTTCTTTGCGAACAAATATAGTTTTCAATCATTCACTTCAGACAAACTATTCTCTTATAATCAAAGCGTCAGATTCTGGAACTCCGGCCTTGCATTCGACCGCTTCGGTCAATATCTTAGTGACTCAAGAATCACGAATTGCGCCTCAAATGTCTCATTTGGCAGTTTGTGTCAACTCTTTGGAACAATTCCCGGGAGGTATCATCGGTCAGGTGAGCGCCACCGATGACGACCCCTTCGATAAGTTGAGTTTTGCCATCACTAACGAAGAAGACAAACACCTCTTCTCAATCGACTTAACCGACGGAACTTTGGTTGCATTTCCCGGACTCGACGCCGGAAAATACAAAATCAATGTAACCGTAAGTGACGGCAAATATCTTACATATGGTTTGGTTGAGTTGGAAGTGATTGTCATTACCGACGAAATGATTGAAAACAGTGTTGTCGTAGAATTGAGATCCATATCAGTCAAAGAATTCATCACAAATTACAAGAAGACATTCATTCGGGTCATGAAGAATGTGTTCAACGTTCGAATGAAAGATATAATTATTCTGAGTATTCAACCGACGGAACACAAGAACCCACAGAACAGACTCCGAAGAAGTCACGACAATCTCGGAGACATCAGTGTTCTGTTTGCCGTTTCCCGAACTCGAGGCGGATATCACACCAAACAATGGATCAAAAACAAAGTCTCCGAAAGTAAAATCGGTATCGAAAAGCAATTGGGAATTCTGTTGGAAGACTTCATTCTGACCTCCGAGTGTCAACACGTGGAGTGCAAACACGGCGAGTGTCGCGACGAATTGATTCTTAGCGAGAATGACATCATTTCGATAATTACACCGAAACTCAGTTTCGTTTCGCCATTCCATGAGCACAGGTATGGATGCGCTTGTCATCCAGGCTTTGGCGGAAAGCTGTGCGAAGTTATTGTCAATGAGTGCGCTCGAAATCCCTGTCCATCGCATAAGGAATGCCTTCCCGTGTCGTCCCCATTGGGCTATTTGTGTCAGTGCCCGTTCGGTAAATCGGGTCCCGTTTGCAACCAAAACGCCGATACGTGTCACTCAAGTGATCGCGACGTCTCCTTCTGCTACGAAGAACTGAATCCGATCTCATTTCACGGCAACTCTTACGCCAGATATTCCTTCCATAAGAAAGTCGAGAAAATATCGCTTCGGTTCAAGAGTCAACAGTTGAGGACAAATATCTTCACTCAAAACGGAGAGAAATCCTATAATATTCTTGAGGTATGTCTTAATGTCTGAAAACATTTAACAAAATATATTGTTTTGGTTCAGATCGCCGGCGGATATATTCAGTACCGATTCGATTGCGGGAACGGCGAGGGATTGATCAGAATCGAGAACATAGTTATCAATGACGGCAAATGGCATGAGATTCTGGTCGAGAGGAAGAGTAACACCGCTTCGCTGACACTCGACCGCAAATACAGAGGCGGAGGCTTTGCTCCCGGAAATGGCGGCTGTTCTGAACTCAATGCCGATCTCTTCTTCGGAGGTTCAGTCAAACCTCGATCCCATGCTATCGGCGGCGAAGAGATAACTCTTGGATTTATCGGATGTTTAGACAATATATTAATCAATGGCCATCAGATTCCTTTACACATCGCTTCCACTTCTTCAGCGGTTGTATTGAAGACTTTGGCGAACGTGGCCTTCAGTTGTAATTTTAAGCCAGACGTCGGTGTCTGTAAATCACAGCCGTGTCTGAACGGCGGGACGTGTCATAACCTGATCAATGGCTCGTATCAGTGCGTATGTGTGGGCCCGAAGTACAGAGGAGTCAACTGCGAGATCGACATCAGTCCGTGCGATACCCTCCCGTGTCATAACGGTGGTCTTTGCCGACAGGATGAAGCTCTTTGTAAGACAGGAGTGGCCAACTGCTATAAATGCGAGTGCGGTCCGAGTTTCACTGGACTCAATTGTCAAGTTCCTCGATTCTGTTCCTCAAGTTTGTGCCAAAACGGAGGCGTCTGTGAAGAGACGAGCTTAGGTCCCAAATGTCATTGTCATAATGGATGGCACGGACTCTATTGTCAACACGACATCGATGAGTGTCAGTTATCGACCCCCGTCTGTCACTCTCCGGCCACTTGCATCAACCTTCCCGGCACTTTCCGATGCATTTGTCCGATCAATGCGACCGGTATTTCGTGTAATGGCGACGGACTCTACACTTCAAACATCATATCATCTCAACTGCACATCACTTTTGATGAGATAATCGGTATTCTCATAGCTCTGTCAGTGCTCGCATTGTCCGGATTCTGTTTAGCCGTTTGTTGGAAGTGTAAAAACAAGTCTCGAACGCATAGAACTACCAATAATATCGATCAAAGCGAACGACTGCTGAAGAACCAGAACAATGACGTTCCGATAAACCTAAAGAGATATTCAAAGTTCAGTAATATAGAGATGAGTAACGCACCGGCCGTTCAAATCCTACCTCAAAGGCCCACTTCTTGTGCCGATCCGTTACAGACACTAAACAACTTTGACCGGCCGTACGCTAACACTAGCGAAGAGGTTGAGACCAATTGCAATGAAAATTTCATTCAGAACTTCAGCAAAAAGAACGCTCCGATCGCTAGCGTTTCGCCACAAATGGCCGAATCAAACAATAAGTCGAATCCCAAAGACTCTAAAAAGCAAAACAAAATACTTAATGGTATGAAAACTCATGAGTTGTCTGACAAACGATTCTTAGTTACCAAACCTATGTTTACCCAACAGATGCCAAAACCGCTTCTAAAGTGTCAACGGCTCCGACCAGAGCCTCATTCTGTGATTCCGATTCTAATGGTAAGTCTCTTATAACTCGATGACTATCTCTTTCAATCTTCGGTGGTTTGGTTCAAACTAACAAACTATTAATTGTCTCCCAATCAGTCTTCAGTCCTGAAGAGCAGTCAAACTCCTTAACTAACTCTCAGAACGCCGACGGTATTACCATTTAATTAATTGATTGCATGATTAATCCAATACTAATATCGAATCCAATACTAACTATCCTTATGTCGAACCGAAGGTTATCACTGGGATTGTTTCGATTTGGCCCAAACCGACACTAATAAACCGATTTCTTCGAATTTGTTTGAAGTGTCAGTCAATGAGATCCACGATTTGGAGTCCAATTCGGACAACAGTCAGATCGAGCTCTCATGCAATGAGTCTCAGACTCATGAAAGACCTCTCGATGTAAGTCAAGAGAATTCGCCGCTCCTTTCGCGCAACGATGAGCTCGAGATTCCGTTCGCCGACACGTCTGAGCCGTCGAGTCCTTCGAAGTATCTCGACTTATATCTACCGAAACTGTCGGACAACGAGTGGAACAACAATAAGAGGAAAAACATTTTGACCTATACTTCAAACAACGAGTCGCTCAACGATAACATCAATTTGGAAGAGACGTCGAAACTAAACAAAGACATCGACCTCGAGGTCGAAGACAGCGATTGCGATGACTTCGATAACAATCAACAGTCGACTTATGTTTAGTTCACAAACGCATCAAAATATTTATTATTTTATATGAAATTACCTTGGTATCATTAATTTGTTTT
>JAQGAJ010000036.1:0-28156 GCA_034689365.1 Liebstadia similis | reverse complement strand
TTTTCTCCAAAAAAAGACTTTTAAAATGATTTCACAACGAGTTTTAAATAATGATTTGTTATTCTTTTACTTAGTTTTTGAGGCACTTTTGGAATGTCGAGGAAACCGGCGGTAATTCAAAGGTTAGGAATCGATTCGAGGAAATCTATTTCCACTATTTTGTCGATGAAAGTCAGCGCCGCGTCCATCGATGTCGTGGCCGACGGTTGAGACAAATTCTGGGGATCGGCCGACGAGTGATTCGTTGACTGTAGACTTGATTTGAGTAATGTGTGAAAGAATGGATGTAATTCTAGTAAAGTTTTAATCGATGTCTTTGTGATTAGCGGACAGCGGACTCTATGGGGCAGTACTTCGGGCTCATTGTTCTAGAGATCAGACAACGATTACAATCAGGTCTGAAGAGAAGAGACAAACAATTCTTACTTTTGAATTCATAAGATTATTAATGCGAACGCAATGAGGTTCGAAAGGAGGATATGTAGGGCTCGAGTTCGGGTGAAGAGCGCTCTTATTGACGCCATTGGCCAGTGATAACACTTCTTTGGTGCCGCCGACGAACGCCCAGCGATACATTTGGAACTGTGGCAGAAGGTCAGCCGGCATTGCCATCGCGATGTCCAACAGCTTACAGGCGGCTAAATATAACTGAAGCCATTGCCGGTTATTATGTGCGGCCAATCCGTTCACCTGATTGGTGACCCAACTCGAGTCCAGATTAGACAGACGTTGAATATGAGAACTGAAACCAAATCATTGATTAGATCTCAAACTTAAGAATATTGAGAGCAAAATGCAAATTCCGTACCCATTGTTCTTCCTATTGATAGTAAAGAACCAGAATTTGAAGAATAAGAAGGAGAGAGAAGAGTCGGTTATTAATAGTTATTAAGAAATAAAATAAATTTAATCATAATTAGTAAAAGTAAAGGATATGCGGATAATTGTCAATGAATGGGACTGACCTGAACTCAGGAGTGTCTGTCATTAATTCCATCTCAATATGAAGAAACACTTGAAACTAAAAACAGAGATTAATCTCTTTGTTCATCAGAATCAGAGGACAAACCATTTCAGTGTAGATGAATGGCCACAAACTGGTCAAGTGATGCGCAGACATTCTTAAGATGATTACTCGGAAGCATAGAAGAACCTGTGCCTGGACAAGAGGTGACTGACCCATTCGGTGGGATTCGATGAGTTTCTCTTGGATTTCTGGCATATATTTCTGGTACTGATCTCTTTCACTGCAGAACAGAATCAATGCCAATCGTTTGACCAAATGAGCTCTTTGTTCGATCTCTTGATCTTTACTGCTGAAGATATTGAGGGCTCCACTGCTTTGTTTGATTGACATTCGGGCCAAGAACTCCCTGAAAGTGTTCTTGTCGTGAGTCATCAGGTGATCGACAATTGTCTTCCAGTGTGGAAAGCAGTCGGAATCCATTTGGAAGAAGGTTGGGTCCAAAAGTAATTCGAACGTTTCCTTACGCCAGGCTTTGCGAGTGTACTGATAGCCCGATATGTTTGACAAGAGGTGAGAACAGGCCCTAAAACTCGGAACGTTTTCTTTTGTTCTGTTCTTCAGATATGGAACCATATAATAGATTATATTAGAGACCAAAGGAACCACTTTTTCCTTCTCTTCGCTAACATATACCACATCGAGAACTGGAGCCACGAACTAATCAGAGAAGCAATTGAGTCAATGATCATCACAAATGTCAACCCATGAAGACTTACCTCAGCCAAAGCACACAACGCCTGAACACTGAACTTTGAGAGAAAAGAAGTGTCCGCTTCTGATATGTTATTGAAATCTAGGTTTCCGTTAACCGAATCGATCGCATGATAAGAGTTCTCGAATTCGTTGTTCTCGTCTTCGTTATGATCGGACTGCGGTCCGGGAATCACTTCGAGGTTGCGTCTCAACCACTTAGTCTGTCCGAGTCGAGCGCCGGCCACAGTAGTGCACGCGTCCACCAGTTTCTGTGCCACGTCCTGCAAATCCTTCTGGTCTTTACGGTCCTCAATAAGAGGCGCCGCCTGAACGAACTCATGAAGAATGGCCAACAAATGAAATTGTACTAAAGGCTGAGCCATTGATGATATCTGAAGACCTTCTTTGAGTAGCGAAAGCACAGATTTCCAGCATTCGAGGAGTTGTGAACCGGGAAACGCTTTGATGTAAGCGAGGAAGAACTGTAACATACAAACTTCGATCGGCGGTCGCTTCTGATGTTTACTACTGTTGGCATTTTGCGGCGCTTTCATTGCCTGTCGTATAGTCTGAAGGACTGACTCCATCGGTAGGACCCGAATAGCGGCCACTAATTCGACTAATAATAACTGATCAGTTGAACAGCTCTGACCCCATTGTTTCCGACTTTTACTCGCATTAACATCTCTGACGTCATGCCAGACAATGGCCACAGAAGTCATGAAATGCGAGCCATGGATGAGAGAAAGTGGTGATAAGAAACTCAGAATGTTTTGCTTAACATCTTTACTGCTGCCCATTATTTCCCACCCATTGTCCAGGCATTCCTTTTCGGCTAACTTCACTTGTTTCCAAACCATGAGAAGAGCCGACAAAACTCGCGGCAAATTCGTTAAAACGGTCTTTCGGGTGGAGATTAGGGGATCGGTTACCGAACCTTCGCGATGGATAGAAGAAGTCTCTTGACTCGGATCAGAGACAGTGAAAACGTGGAGAAAACTTGATATAATCTGAAGCGGATTATTGTTTGATGACATAGAATTTGAGGAACCACTGATCGTCTGAGGCTGTGGTGACAGTAGAGGACTGGTAGGTGTGCTGGAAGTGTCGAGAAGGCAATAGTGACAAAGAGTGGCCAAACTCTTGAGAAGCACTATCAGATAATTCGGAGACATTTCCGTTGTGTCGTCTTTAAAAGCTTTGGTTAGAATCTTTGTGGCAGTAGTTTCCAGGTTTTGACACAATTGGGTCAAAACACAGACCACAAGTCGGGAAAGGGAACGACCGGCGAAAGGAAGAGTTGCTTCGACTAACTCTAACCAATTGGAGTGCAAATGAACTTTATGTGACTGTTGGAGAGCCGTCTGAATAGCCGATAAAAACATAGACTGCGCGGGGATTAACATATTTGGGTAGTATTTCAATGAAGAGATTTGCGGTTGAAATCGAATTCTGGCCGCTCTCGAGTCACTCCCTTTACGGTTATGGGTCGGCTGTTCCTTTTCGTTCACATTCGGAGCCACTCTGCTCTCCAAAATCATCAGTTCTTCCAAAAGTTTCAACAAAGACTTTTGAAGATCTTCTTGAAATCCAATCGAATCGTTATTCTGATCGTTGAACTGAATGAGAGCGTCGGCGAAAGCGGAGTCACAGTTATTGGTCGGCTCTTTCTTCTGCTGAAAGTTGTAAACACTGGAGACAATGCACTGGAGGATCGACTTCTGGACTTTGCATCTCATGAGCATATCGTGTAAATAAGTAGAGAACGTCTGCTTTCCTTTGATTGCGACCGTCAACTGATTGAAGATCAGTCTCAACACTTCGCACGAAACGATTCGGACCTTTTGATTGCCGAGAACTTCGTCTTCATTGAGTCGCGTTTGCGGTAGACTTGGATAATAACTTCTGAGGTATTGCATACACGTCGAGACAACCACTTCCAAGAATGAACTGCTTCTGAAAGATGTGATCGAATCAGAGCTCAATTCACTATAGAATCCTTTGCCGAAGAGTGCATTTCGATGTCGGGCGCAAATGGCCTGAAGTTCTTGAGATCTCATTCCCAATCTATTGCTGATACTCGTTGTGGCCATAGAGAAGAGGACGCGTTGAGGTTCGGCCAGAATTATATTCCAAAGGGTTGTCAACGCATAGAGGGTTCGCTTAGAGTCATAGACCTGTTGATACAAAAGCATATGGGAATGCATTTGACTCAGAGTCACGGGTCGGCTGTTCGTTGCGATGCTTATGGTCTCCGAATTGGTTATCGCGGACTGACTGTCCTCTGATTCAGAGCTATCTTCCACTTCGTTGACCACTTTGTCGATGATGTCTTCGAGAAGGTTAGTAATGATTTCCGTTTCAGACAAGTCTGCGTCGTCTATAATCTTCTTCGACGGTATGGGTGTCGAGCAGGTAGTGGTCGCTCGAGAGGGGATGGGAGTAGAGAAAGGTGTCGGCGATTTCGTCAGATTATCTGATTGTATAGATTTCGTGTCCAATCGTTTAATGTTTGACAGATTAGGCAGAGATCTGGCGAATGGTATTGAATTGGAATCGAATATATCGAACGCATCGCTATTGAGCGAAGACATGGATCCGAAGGGATTCAAAACCATATTAATTGATAAATACTTATTCATAATATTGTTCTCATGACTCGGAGGAACTTCGTATTGCGGGTAATTCACTTTCGAAGTAATCCATTTGTTCACTGAATTAGAGTTTGAAGGGTTGGTTTGGGTCAGAGTCAACACTTTGTTAGAGGGAACGGGTGAGGGCGCGAATCGCATTTTGCCGTCAGGATTGACGTGATATATCACATTTCCACCGGTACTGCTTATGGCATATATCTTAGACTCCGAGTGTGCGATTGACGCGTTGTCCATCTCATCCCCTTTCGGACTGTCAGTCACGGATCCAACTGTTGGCTGATGTATGTTCGCGTGTTGGACAGACAGTCGGCACGTGTCCGGGTGGAGGATAATAAAGAGTAGCGGCTCTAGGATTCGGGCGATGTCTCCGTTCTTTAGTGATTGGTTGAGCCAATCCATTGCCTGTGAGTTGTAAGCGTCCACTTTGTGGGACAGACTGTCTAACATGAAAAATAACGGTCTATCGAACTCTCGAACCATTGCTGACGGCATTGACTTTACTTTCATTTCTCGCGTTATGTTATATAAAATAGTAAACCGTTTTCGGGCCTCATATGCGATGCTTTCATCGGGACTTATCATTGAAGTGCAAATAACAGACTCACAAACAGACGAATCGACTGCAAGATTGTGCATCTTTTGCAGAAGAGTTGCCGTCTCCAGATGTAAGTGCGCTCTACTCTCGCAGAGGTTGTCCCATAACTTGACCGTCGCCTGAGTGAACCACGAGGTCTGGTGGAAGATAAACGCCAACTCGTTTGCGGTGATCATTGGGTCGAAGTTTAATTGTTTGTTGCTCTTTGTATCGTCACTCGAAGAGAAGTCGACGATTGGGGAACCGCTGGAAGTGATGAGGAGTTGAGGAACCGGCAGATCGAATAACATTGCTTTAGTTATTGTTATCAAGTCTAGAGTCGTTGATATTGATGAATAACAGACTTCGAGAGAGTTTTTCGGATATATCGCCAGAACTAATAGATTTTGAATCCATTGCTGTAATTCATCGCAATTAGAAAATAACAATTTATCGGTTTTCTTGTCTGATAGCGAAGGAATGGCTGCCATTTCTACCATAAGGTGACACAGATTTTTATAAACGCCAATCATTTGGCCATTGATTTCAACGGATTTGATTTGACAGTCGAAACTCATTTCTCTATCACTACTAATCGATGAGACCCTAAGAGATGCGAAACAGTCGTATAAATCCGTTTTGTTTTTCACCAAATGGTTTTCAATGAAGACATTGAAGAATGTCTGTAGCGTATTGACCAAACACTTGTGGAACAATTCTTCGTGAAGAATTTGATCCACGGGTTGAGTTTCATTCTCTTCACTCTCTTCTTTTATAACAGTTCCCACTTTTTGAATAGTCTTTTCCGATGGTTTCACTTCTTTATTGTCATTTTTGAATCTATTCTGTAATGTCTGACCGATTAATGGCTTTATTTTGTTCACTATATTAGAGCACAACTTAATCGCGGCCTCGAAGTCATCGCTTTGTAGAACAGAATAATATTCAATGAGACTTCTGAGGACGTGAAGAAGGAATTGTGATAAATAGCTCAGATTCGTTGATTCGTCTATCGCTGTCTCAATGGAAACGTTCTCCAAAACGAAGTTAACGATTGCACACATTTCCAAAATAGTTACGGTTTGAAACCCGACTTTCCTGACGGGAGAACCGCTCACTTCGATGTGCTTATAGTGAGCGCACGATTGCGAGAACAGGTCTGAGATCTGTTGCCATAAATAATTGATTCCTATATTCGTGAACAACAAGTTTGTTGTTCTCATAAGATCTGCTTTATTTGACTTATTATTGTTGCGGACTTCACTGAATTCATGGTAAAGAGCTCTGTAAAGGGATCGCAGAAAACAAATAAAAATTAATGTTTCAATCATTTTATTTGTTTAGTATTGCTTTCAATGCATTAACGCGTAAAACAATAATAAAACAAATGGTAAATCGATTTCAATACTGACCGCAATATTTCGATGCAAAGACTGTCGACAACGGGTGGACCGATGTCTTTGTGGTCAATGATACAAATCAGAAGACGATAGGGCCAGAGTTCACCCAAAGAAGACCACGAATTCGGGATTGGAATTACGGTCGACGGGTTCTAATGAGATAAAGACAGTTATTGACAAATGTTTGCTTCAATGACTACAAATTATTCAATTTATATGGTTTTTGAGAAAAATTAAGTTCAATGTAAGGGCTTTGCACTGATTGACAGACCTGTGCTCTGTTCGCACAAACAGACACCGATCGCAATAATATTTACTCTAATTTATAAATAGATAATTGACTTACAATTAGGCATATTTTGAAGGCCTCTAACACTAGGTCTTTGGCAAAGGTCTCAAAGTAACTCTTATCTGATCCGACACTTTTGGCGATTCTTAGGGCCGCGTTCCTCGACTTAGTGTTGCCGCTGTCCTCAGAGGTTAGCCATGAACTGAACCGACGATTCAGAGACACGTCTCTCCTAAGCAACACAGTTATGGCTGCGGTCGCGATGTTTATCATATCCTGTTTGAGGATCTGTTTGTTGTGTAGCGGAAAAGCGCATAAGAGAAGATCGAGAATAGCCCTCTGGACCAACACATTGCTGTCCAACAGCGCCGCACATATTCCGTTGATTAGGGTTTGAAGACAAGTGCCTGTTATGTAGAGCTGGTCTTCAAGACTTTTCTTTTTGTTGAAATGTAATGTAATAAACGTAATGGCCTGTAGTCTGACCGACGGGTTGTATAGAATACACCTCCAGAGCGATCCGTAGTAGAACTCGTGGGACACGGCGTGACACACTTGTAACAACAATTTGTCGGTTCTTTCGTGATGTTCTGATCCCTCTTCGAGTCCGGGCAAGACTGCGATCAGAAATCCGTCGAGGGCTGGCTTCAGACGTGGGCCCAGAGGTATGAAATGTGTTTCATATATCTCGAGGAGCGATGGCTTCACATTAATGGCCGCATGACTTAAGAGAGGAAACAAACCGTTCGAATAAATACTCAATTCTTGGATCAGTCGATCGGTTCCAATGCATTTGAAGATGAGATCATAGGTTTCCAGAGCTTTCAAATGGACGCCCGACGGGAGCGCCGGATGCATGCATTGGGCCAATCGCTGGCCAACTGTAAATCGGCGCGGAATCACATTGTATTTGCTGTTATTGGACAGAACCTGCTGACAATGGTAGGGTTAGTGGTGCACAAGATGTACAGGGTGGACAATAGTCAACTACCTTGTTGAGTTTGCCCAAAGCGTTGACCAGATCGGCCCATTCGGACGTATACTCGAAGGCCTTCAGCGCTTTATCGATCTGTTGGACATAACTTCGATACTTTGCGTCAGACATGAGCTCATATTCGTCCAAACTGGTGGTCGTCGGACTGCGGGACATCTTCATGGTTGGGGCCGAAGAGTGTGACCACTGCTGGTGATAATGAGTTGAGGTTAAGTGCGGTGGCGATCGTCGGTCAACAAACAAACATTTGATTCAATCAATGGGTGTTTGTGTCCAATCAGTTGGTCTCACAGTTGGCTCACAATTGACATAATTATCTCGAAATCAAAACAATATCTTAATTAATGTATTACTCGTCAGACTATCGGTCCATACAATTGATTGCCGTCTGTGAGCACAAACACAGACAACACTCAAACCAATGCAAAACCAATGCAATCGTCAAACAGTTTCTCAAATATACGCAACGTTTCACTCATTGAGTGAACACTCAGTCAAACCCTTCACTGATCTAACAGTCATATCAGTCGACACCTCTCGGCAGAGACAGAGGGAAAGGGATGGCACAGACGGGGGATCAGTTCATCTTCATCTTCATCATAGGGATCAATATCGGTGATCGACAATCAGATATTGGTTTTATATGATCGAGCAATTGATGTCATCACTCATATAACGATCGATAGTCTATTGATTGCAGTCATAACTCAATCACATTATTCTACATATGTTTACAACTTTGAAGTTCTAACCAATGGCTTAAAAGTATTTTGTTATGGCTTTCAAACTAATTGTTCATTGATTTTCAATGTTTTCAATGTTAGACCTAAATGTGTGTCAAAAGTACTATTGGATCAATTGGATCAATATCATGATCATTGCAATCAAACCATAAAAGGCTTTTATAGTTGTTTAACTAATTTTAAGGCTTAGAACAAACCCTCGAGATATCGGTTCTAAACCTAAATTTTTGACTAAACTCAAGACAATTATCTGAAGAAAAGGAGACCGAAGTGAAAGCGAGGAAAAGAGTTGTGGACTTAGAGGTGATGTCAATCCCGACCTTAGCTCTAATCCTAACCAAAGACATGAGATTCTCGTCCGATGTCTGACGTAATCGACGACAAACACACGCTTTGAAGCAATCATTGGAAGCATTGAAACGTTTCTAAGATATGAATTACGTCTACAGACTATCGTCACTGACCTGATCCGAGTTTCGGGAACTGAAGACTTTTCCTTTGACTGTTCCGAGTAATCCTATTTTAGGCATTTGTCTGATTGTCTGTTACTTTGTTTACCACTCATCAGACCATATGGTTTGACATAAGATATCATTTGATCAAAGATTACATCATTGATGACAAACAACACGTTTTGAAAGCATTTAAAGTTTGAAAACACAATCAATTGTTGTTTGCGTTGATCTCATCCACTCTTAACATACTTCTGGACATCTCTTCGACGGATCAGATCATTGAAACAGACATTTGTTTCACTCGAATGTGTTTTTAGTGTTTGTCTTCACTTCTGACACAATTATCACCAAATATGGTATTATTTGAATAAATTTCTGATCATTTGTTTGTTAATTGAGTTTTCATTAATCATACGATTAGTTCCGAAGACAACAACGGATCCGAAGGGAGTATTTGTATAGAAAGGCTTTGGAGGAACAGAAGAGAGCCGTCACTGAGAAGAAGGAACAATTGAAAACATCCTTAAATGGTATTGATTTGAGTTCTTGTCATCCGATCACTTATCGGTAACTTTTGTCCACAGAAAACAAGGAAATACCGTCGGAACTGAGAAAAGGAGCCCTTCAGCTGCAGTCAGTGCTCGAGTGGGACGACGAGGCCTCAGAGCTGGTCACTAGTCATGAAGACGATGAGTATCGATGGGCCGGCGTTGAAGACCCGAAGATAGTGGTCACCACTTCTCGAGATCCGAGTTCTCGACTTAAGATGTTTGCGAAGGAAATGAAATTAATTTTCCCGAACTCTCAACGTCTGAATCGAGGAAACTATGAATTGAAACAATTGATCGAAAGTTGTCGCGCGAATGATGTCACAGATTTCGTGGTCATCCACGAGACCAGAGGAGAACCGGACGGTCTGGTCATTTGCCACTTGCCTTACGGACCGACCGCTTATTTCCAATTAATGAATACCGTTATGCGACACGACATCCCGAATGTGGGCACTATGTCCGAGGCCTACCCTCACCTCATCTTTCATAACATGAGCTCACGATTAGGTCGAAGAGTGACAAATATCTTGAAATATCTGTTTCCTGTGCCCAAAGAAGAATCAAAACGTGTGATCACTTTTGCAAATCAAGACGACTACATATCATTCCGTCACCACATCTATAAGAAAGTCGATGGAAAGGTAGAGCTGACAGAAGTCGGGCCCAGATTTGAGATGAAGTTATATGAAATAAAATTGGGAACTCTTGACATCGTAAATGCCGTCGACTCGGAATGGGTTTACAAACCATATATGAATACAAACAAAAAGCGGAAGTTCTTGAGCGACGAGAATCTGTGAATCTGTTTCTCACTTTTGCTAAAATCAATTATTATTCATATAATTTATGACCTTTTCTTGTGATTAATAGACAATAAATTTGAATTATTTTCAATTAAATATTTATTGAGATTTTGATTTATTGCGATCACAAGTTTGAGTCGTTTGGCTGTCAATGGCTAAGCCTTAGGACTTGTGGTTCGTTTTCTGTGCCTCTGTTTGCAATTCAATTTGATTCTGAAGAACTTATACCATAAGAGCACTCCAGTGATGAAGACAATGGTCTCGAGCGTATACATCATGGAGAGGACGATCCGACTCATTGTACTCGTGCCAAAAAGGTATCTGAAGAAAGATTTGCCTTTTTTGGACACAAATTAAGTTCTTTGACAATCGAATCAATTAGTCATACCTTCGATTAAAAAATAGATGAGAGTAAAGACAAATGCGATGATTAGACCCAAATGTAAGACAACATATCCTGTCATACAATAGACAATGAACTGAAAGACTCCGATAAATGCCATCAAAAAAGTGATGCAACGAATCAGAAGAAGAAAACAAATGTAAGTCAAAATGTCGTTTCTCTTAATCGAGTTGTCCGTAAAGGCAAAGTCATCGATGTATCCAATATCGCAATAGTTATCACAATCTTTGTCCACGACTTGGGATTTCTTGCATTCTTCACAATCGGGCGAATTGTAAAGAATTGCCGTCAGATATATGAGACTATGGAGAGAGAAGAGGAATAATATGAACGATAGAGTCCCGAAAAGTGGCCGAAAGAAAGTGTAAGGAAACTTAAGATTCTTCAGCTCATCCTTTTGTTTGTCAGATTTGGTCTTAGGCTTAGTCCTTGTCTTTGGTCTAATTCTTGATTTGGGTTCAGTTTTGATCTTCTCTTTCCTCGAATCCATCGTTTGGAACAAATGTTGGGAAAAACTCAAAATTAGAGAATTTATTGAATTTGAAATGTTTTTTGATTCGCGAGTCGTTTGTAAAACATTCCAATTGTTTGAGTGCTTTTCAATTACCCTTAGATTCCGTTTTTTGGAATATTTTTCAAATATTTTGCAATCATTCTATCGATTCTTTAAATATTCCGTTCATGTAATCCATTGCAAAAAATTCTTTGGATTTGAATGCTTTTGAAATAAAATTGTTTTTACAGTTAATTTAATTTTAACGGCGATTAAAATCAAATTGAATTAGAGATTAAAACCCAATTTCATATACAATAACAGAATTTTTAGAGAAATAAGGAAATTGTAGAAAATATTCCGTAATTGGAGACAAGTTTTGACTTTGTTTTGCTTTAATTGTTGTCCCGATTGGGAAATGATTAGCATTTCATATAAGGAGCGGAAAGTATTGATAATAAAGTGTTTCTATATTTGCAACCATTGATCCGCTCTCGAGATAACCACAAAAGCCGAGGATATATTGAAATAGCGATTGGAAATGCATTTCTATTTTTAACTTTGATCGAGTTGTTTGAAACCATGCAATCGATTCGTTAAAACAGTATTTCAAACAAAGTTTCGATCTTAAGAATCCTTCAGAGAATCACGAATTGCATCGAAATAAATGGAAGAATACCTTCAAAGACCTTGGATTAGACCGAACGCAAACACGATTTCGGTCAACAGTGAACTCAATAAACAAATTAAATCATTTATTCAAGACATAAGACTTCGGAAAAACCATTTGTTTTTATATAAATACACGAATTGTCGCGAAATTAAAATAAATGAGAAAATTATGTGAAATTGTAATCATGGGATAGCTATGAACTAATACCAGATCTGGTTTTAGGCTCCGGTTTATCCCACAATTCAAATGACACAAACATATGGTCCAAAAGTTATTAATTATCCCAAATCTATAAGACTTTTGTCAAATTCTAAATATGTTTTGCTATTATTTAAAAGTTTCGAAATGTTTTTCAATTTATTATTTGTAATTAATTGAGAGGAAACACAATATCAAGCGATTCTAATTCAAAAGCCTTGGTCTCCATTCCCAGAATCGAGTCATTCATTCAATTTACAGAATAATACCCGTCATTATTCTCTCCTCTATTCACAAAAGAATATGAATTTGAATTAAAATAGCGATAAATAATCGTAAAAACATTGACTAAACTCAAAATTTTTATTCATTTTTCATTGAAAGGAATTATCTTTTTTGTGGTAATAAAAATGTTAATTTGTTCTAACATTTGGATCATTTCCAGTGTTAGCACTTCTGGCAAAGGCTCAGACAGTGTGAGACACGAGTAGACACTGATTGAGACGAATTGGAATCGATATAATTTAGTGAATTGCGAATCGGCCTTCACTACGATAACTATGATCTGACACAATCGCCGTGAAAATCGCGAAACGACATGAGTTGGCAACCGATAAACTCACCTTGAATTCAATGGCACAGAAGTTATGCCATAACTCAGGTATCGATGACTTACCTGAGCTCTATTTGCCATCTAATGAGTGAAGTTTGACTCGAAATGGCCATAAAGACCAATAAAGAGCTACCATTTGGTAACTCTATTGAAAGTTTCAGATAACTCAATGGTATCTTAAACTACTCGAGGGCTCCCCAAAGACAGGTCTAATCTGGTATGAGTTGAGGCAACTCTCCAGTTGTGCTATCCTTGAACCTAATCAGATGAGGTGTTTGTCTAACATCGTTAGGAATAGCACTCAAAACCATTGAAATTGTGTTTCCGTAACAAAAATATTACACAAAAACAATATTCGAGGTAACGATCGAAACCGAAAATGTCTTCAATTTATAAATTATTTGGAGTCAAGGCTTACGGAAAGTACAATCTCTTGATTAGCTGTTCCTTACGTTACCACACATTGAGTGGAGTTTATGGCTATAGAGCCCAACCGAACCAAATTAGTGGTGATGTGAGTGCTATTAAACAGATCCCTGAAGTCGATCCTCGAGTTTGGCATTTAGTTAATGCATTTCGACGAAGAGGTCATCTCTTGAGCCGTTTGGATCCGCTCGGACTAACTCAGAGTGAGAGTAGAGATGCTGTCGAAATAGACATCAATTACTATTCGACTAATCACTCAGTGATTGATCCGAAAACAGTTGTGAACATCGATCGCAACGAATGCAAAATCAGTGAAATTCTTGAGTTCTTAGTGAAGACCTATTGCGGAAACGTTAGCATTGAGTTCATGCACTTGACTGAAGCCAATGAACGGATTTGGATCGCAAACAAATGGGAAGAACTTATATCAGACACAAATCAGTTGACTAGTGATGACAAAAAACGTTTGGCAACAGATTTGCTTAAATCACAACTTTTTGATCAATTTCTCGCTAAGAAGTTCTCTTCTGTCAAACGATATGGCGGTGAAGGTTCTGAGACTATGATCACGTTCTTTGAGCACATCTTCGCGAAGAGTGTCAAACACAACATCTCTGATATCGTAATAGGAATGCCTCACAGGGGAAGACTTAACCTCCTCGTCAACTCTCTTCAGTTCCCTCCCATCTCTATGTTCCACAAAATGTTAGGCAAACCAGAATTCGACTTAAGTCAGATCAAAGTGACCGGAGATGTATTGTCCCATTTGTTCACTTCCATCGATAGACAATTTGGCGATCGATCGGTTCATATAATGCTTTTACCAAATCCGTCACATTTAGAAGCAATTAGTCCAGTCGTTTGCGGTAAAGCCAGAGCCAAAGCCATGACCAAAGGTGTCGGTCCTTACAGTCAGTCCAATCAATTATCGCCAGTATTAGGCATTCAAGTTCACGGCGACGCGGCCTTCACTGGTCAGGGAGTGATAATGGAGACCCTGGCCATGTACAAAGTGCCGCACTTCTCAGTCGACGGTTCCATTCATCTGATCGTCAATAACCAAATCGGTTACACAACTCCGGGAGAGATAACTCACGGCAGATCTTCCCGCTATTGCAGCGATGCTCTCAAAGCCATCGACTGCCCCATTGTTCACGTGAACGGCGAAGACCCGGAGAGTGTGGTAAAGGCGGCGGAGTTCGCACTGGAATACAGACAGACGTTCGGCAAAGACATTGCAATAGACTTAGTATGTTATAGACAGTGGGGTCACAATGAGTTGGATGACCCGACTTTCACTAATCCTATTATGTATTCCAAAATAAACTCTCGCGATATGACTATACCCGAGAACTACGCCAATCAAGTGCTGAGCGGCGAAGAGAAGGCTCGAGTAGTCAATGAATACTCAACTCTTCTAAACAAACACTTCGAAGACGTTAATCACAACAAACCGATTAATTCTAATTTCAAAGGGGTTTGGAGTCATATAACACAGGCTTCCAGTGATTGCATAACCCGTTGGGACACAAGTGTCGACCGAAACCTCTTATCCTATGTCTGCCAAAAGTCAATACAAGTTCCCAAAGAGTTCGCTCTTCACTCGACTTTGAATAAAGTCCTCAACGAAAGACTCAAACGGGTTGTCGAAGGCATGCGAATAGATTGGGCCACCGCTGAGGCCTTGGCCTTCGGCTCTCTTTTGTATCAGGGATTCAATGTCAGGATATCGGGTCAGGACGTGGGCAGAGGTAACACATCTGTTGTTCGCTTAAAGTTATGATAATATAGTTTTTCGAACCAATCAAAGGAACATTCAGTCAAAGACATGCAATGCTTGTCGACCAGAAAAATGGTGACACATATATACCATTGAATGGATTGATTGAACAGCAAAAGGGATTCTTCGAAGTCTGTAATTCTATTCTCAGCGAAGAAGCAGTTCTGGTATTCAATCGATTTATTTAGAACTTATTGATTGAAATAATGTTTTGTCGGACAGGGCTTTGAGTATGGATTCAGTTTAGATAATCCCAACAATTTAGTCATATGGGAGGCACAGTTCGGTGACTTCTTCAATGGCGCTCAGATAATATTCGATGCATTCCTATCCTCGGGAGAGACCAAATGGGGTTTGTCTTCGCCCATAACCATTCTTTTGCCTCATGGCTACGACGGCGCCGGTAATTGACTTTTAGATTATTTCAAATGTAATATAAACTCTGATCATTTGATCTAAAGGTCCCGAACATTCTTCGTGTCGTATCGAAAGGTTTCTACAGATGAGTGACTCTAAAGAGAATGGCATTGATTCCGATCATATAAACTGGTCGGTGGCCAACCCGTCCACTCCTTCTCAATACTTTCATTTGCTTCGGCGCCAAATGATCCGTAATTACCGAAAGCCATTGATCGCAATTACCCCAAAGACATTATTACGACATCCGTCATGTGTTTCCACTATCAATGAGTTCACCGATTCTTCGTATTTCAAACCAGTATTAAGTGATCCGAAAGAAAACAAAGAATCTGAGATAAAGAGAGTTGTCTTCTGTTCGGGAAAACATTTCTATACTCTTATGAAAGAACGGGACGATAAAGATATTAAGAATGTGGCTCTGATTCGGATCGAAGAGTTGTGTCCATTTCCAGCCGAAGAGGTGTCTAAACAACTCTCAAAATACAAATCAGCCAAAGGTTTATAAAATCCATTTCAGAGATGATTATCTAAAGTCTGTTCTAATAAATAGATTGGGTTTGGAGTCAAGAGGAACACCAGAATATGGGCGCCTGGAGTTTCGTTAGGACTCGATTCGACGATATCTTCAAATGCCGGGTAATTAACAGCCGATTCATTAGTCAATAACAATTAAATTAACCCAAATTAAAGCTCCGATATGTGGGTCGACCGCCTCTTTCGACTCCGGCCGTAGGTATCGGACAATTGCACAAACAGGAGGCCGAAGACATCGTTAACCAGACATTCAAGAGTTTGTGAAATACGTGACAATCGTTTTCTATTACTCCACTTAAGAGACAAACTTTTATATTAGTGTCTGATATAAAACATTAATTGCTTGTCATTTGTAAAAAATTGCAGTTTTAATGACTAAATTAGTTTTAATTCAATTCAATTATATAAATGATTAATAATTTTTTTGTCAAACGTTTTGCCATTACTTTACATAATATTTATTTTTCTGATTATGTTTTTTGCATTTGAAATGTTTTTTATATTTTTGTTGAATAACTGAAACATTTTATTACATTTGAACGCTTGGAATGCATTACGAATGCAATCATTTGTTTTTCGATGTATTCTATAGTAAAACAATATAAATGACATAATAATGGCTTACGATTTGCTTTCGGGCTATAAATCAATAAAACTTAAACTTTTTGTTTATACTTATTATACAATTCTTGAGAACCCATTCGAATAAAAACCGATATTTTATTTTAAATAATTGTTCAAAACTTTTGTAGTTTTTTGAGCAAAATATTAGACGAATATCTCGTCGTTAAGAATGGTATCCAATAAAGTGATGGCATTTTAGGAGCGTTTATGACAATCACAGAAGAGCTCCACTTCTGGCGAACAATTTGTGGTTAAATAAAACCATTTTATCATAATTTGTATCGTTTTGTTCCATTGTTTTTAAGGATATTTCAATTAATAGGAAATATATTACAAAAGAATAAATACTAAAAATTCTCAAGTTTTGGTTCAAAAGTGCATTAATTGTGCAGAAGATTGTTGGCCTCTAATGGCATCCCTCGGCTCTCGGCTCTAATGGCACTCATTGGCCACTAATATGTCGTTCACACGACTTATCGACTGATAAAAGGGTTCGGATTTTTGTAATATAAAACGACGGATAGTTTTGTAGTTATAAATAATTAAATTAAACCTTATTTTAAATATAAATTTTAAATATTTGAAATCATAAATATAAAGTCGAAAATTGATTAATTAATTAATTATTTGCCGATTAATGAAGATATGGATTATATTAATATCGAATCAAAAGATTTTGAAAATGAGTTAAACTCTAAAGAAGTACTGAAATTACTTTGGCTTCAAATCAAGACTCGGATTGTCTTCGGAAGAGAAGGCTTTCTATTAATATCTTCATTAGATTACATGCTTTTGAGTTATAGCGAGAAATCATTTGAAATTAGTTTTTTGAGTAAATTTTTGAAACGAAATGAAGAAATTTGTAGAAAGTTTTCAGAGTTGGCACAAATGGATCAGCGATTAGTGTTTTAATGGCATTTCAATTGTTGAAAGGATGTGCCCAATGGTTATGGCAATGGATATGAAAGAAAGAGTGAGACCTCAGAGACACTTCTCTCTTAGAACTCCATCAGAGCTATCAGAGGAGTAGACTCTGGCGTCTGTGCCTTCCATTTAGGGCTATAGAGAGGAAAGATAACAGGAATGGCGATAAGAATGAGTGCTCAAGTGTTTAGTCGAATGAGAAGTGTGAGACACCGGACCTGAGTTCGGGAATGTTGACCGACTGCCCGGATCGCGACCCAATTGGATGTTCGGCACTGAGAACACTGAGTCCGTGTCCGACAACTCATGTATTTGTGGACCCAATGCGTGGAAGTAGTGGTGTCTCATCGACTCATTGGCGGTTATCCGTGTCTTCGGTTCGTACTATGGATTGATTCAAAACAAACCATTTGTAATCATTTGTAATCAATGCCAATAATTATAAAAAGATAGCATTCAATTAAATCACTTTGAAATGCGAGACATATTTTATACGACACTAAAAGTATCGCTAATTTCCCTCAAATCAAAGGTATAATTAACTATAATCAGACACTAATTGCTGGTAATTATAGCACTATTTCTTCGGTTATTACTCAACAGGAATATGAGATAATTATTCATACCCTTAGGAATCGCATCAAAAGATCCATTCCTTCGGAGTCTACTCTCGGAACACGAGTGAAGAGTGATTCCGGGTTATAGTCCGGGAATTTGAAAGATAGGAACTCTTCTTTCTTTGTGATTCCTTTCCACTTGCGTTCGGTGGGAGTGCCCAGAGTTTTGAATATCAGATGCAACTCATCTTCGACTGTCGACCCGGGAAACAGCGGTCGGCCACTGGCCATCTCGAAGAAGATGCAGCCGACGCCCCACATGTCTATAGACGTCGTGTATTCCGTTGAGCCTAAGAGCACATCTGGAGGTCTGTACCACAGAGTGACCACTTCGTTGGAATAGGTTTTTGTTGGCACTGAATGTCAAGGTATCGATCAATATCGAGACAAATGATTGATTTGAGACCAAACCATACCTGACTTGGCTCGCGCTAACCCAAAGTCCGCTAACTTGAGTTCTCCCCTTTCATTGATGAGCAGATTCTGTGGCTTCAAATCTCTGTGAAGTATTCGTCTCTTATGGCAATAATTAAGACCTCGCAAGAGTTGAAACAAGAATATCTATATTTTGTTAAACAGAGAGCAAAACATTAAACAAACCAAGGATTTAATGAAGCGATCGGTGAATACCTTAACGTTATTCATATTCATAATGTTATTGCAGTCATCCATATATTGCTTCAAATCCTTTTCCTAACGATCCGAAAGTCAAATCAAAATATTTACATTAGTTTTATGTTCTAATAAAATCAAAACAAGACTTTACTGACCAGGTATTCGAACACAAGGGTCAAAGACTTTTCGGTATGGACTATGTCGTGAAGAGTGACAATGTTATTGTGACGGAGGTCTCGAAGAAGTGATACTAAAGACAAGAACAGAATTCATTACTACAAAACCAATCTATGATTGATATCCAACGCCTTAATAGCGATATTTCATGTCATGAATCATAACTCTAACCAAAACACAAAAGACTATACACTTTCTGTGCAATCAATGTTTGCTTAATTCTCGTCTATAAACACGAAAATACGAATTCGAGCGAAACGTAAACTAATGTTTGGTTCAAATCCTATAATAATCCCATAAATTTTGCTTTCGATGAAGTTTTCATTCATCACAAACAAAAGTATAGTAATTGGATGTAATCTAATGCTAAATAAAGACGTTAAGACATTAAAAGAGTTTACGATAACGACAACTGAATTCGTATCAATTATTTTAAAGACAGTTATAACTCGTAATCTCTGATACGAACGAATCTAAGGACGAATTAATTCAATCGCAGCCATAATTTATAATATCATTTGTAACTCATTTAATAACAAACCCCTTAAGACTAGACTAAAAAATGTTTGCCAATAATTGGGCCAAAAATGACAAAATGTGTTATATATAGAGTCGATCGTCATTTCGGTCCCAATAACACAAACTCTGGTTATATGACTCATATATTTTGTCATATATTTGATGGAAAGAGGAAAAAATAAAACTAAAATTGTGAGAACGAGCAGAAACGAGAGCTTCCGCTCGAAAGACAACATCAAAAGTAATAGACATGCCTTCTCTGATGGCAGTGCAAGGTGCTCCTTCCTCGTGCTCCAATCTGATCTCTTTGAGCGCAACCAAGACATTGGTTAACCTACTTTTGCCTTTGAAGACTGTGGCATAAGTGCCCTAAAATATCGATTTCGAATCAATCAGAATGTGTTTTGAGTCATGGGATGGGCCCATTGGGCGCAAATGCTTACTTCTCCCAACTTGTCTAACTTGGTATAGGTCTCCATTTTGCCGAATCCTATTTCGTTCTGCAGTCAAATTAAATATCAATCACATGTCATCGGTTTGTCTCTAGTGATATGCATACCAGAGATTGTCTTCTCATCTGACGAGTGAGGGGTCCGTCGGGCGGCGGACTCATCGACTGTTTTGCGAGGAAACTCTCGGGCAGCTGAAGGTCTGCGGGCAGTGATAACCTTTTGCTGATGTCCTGTGCATTGAGCCGTCGGGAGCGGTGGGTCCGCATCCGGACATTTCCGTTACTGACATTTCCATTGGGTATATAATTGTTTTTAACGACCGGAGATATCACTTCATCGGAAGCACCGGACGCTTCTTCACTCTCGCCATCGGACCCGATTCGGAGTTCGTGGACAATGCCTTTCAAATGCATAAATAAGTTTAGTTTTGGATTATTCGGAGCGAAATAATTCATCGATTCAGACATTAATCAATAGAAAATATAAAAATCAAAAGTGATTTGTGAGGACGAGAGGGAAGGAAGGGATGTCTAATCCATGAGCATTGAGAGCCTGAGCTGAGATCAAGATCCTCGCAATGGAATCCATGGCAACCCAACTCAAAGTTCATCTCTATTTAATCAATAGTGTATTTCTCGACACAATTCCTTCCTTGTTATCACTGCACTGGCATTAGAGACGAGAGCATTACATACCAGTGCGGCCTTTGCTTAATGTCAGACCTAATAGGAACAGATCGAAGAGATTTAACAGAAAATGAAAATCTGAAGATATGTTTTCTCAACTCAGAGCCAATATTAGACAATATGTGAACTCAGGACTGATAAATGTGCGAAAGATATCCGTTTTGGCCTTCATTTATATGACATATGAATGCCATTCATTTGGTTTCATAGCTATTGTCAACTAATTATAGAGGGATAGAGGGGTTGGCATCCGATCCCAACTCTCACTGATGACCGATAAGCCATAAAAGCGGTCATTTCTGTCTCTCATCACATCTCATGTGTTAATAACAATCAAATGGTTGATAACACTCAAGGCTTGAGGAAGGGATCGACTGCTTAGGCGTTAGGCGTGACTCAGACATAGAGTGGTTGTGAATCAACTAAATGGTGACAATTGTCAGCCAAATGTCTCATAAAAAGTGTTACGATTATCAAAAACAAAATGTTCATTGCATTCAAATTGATTACATCGTGTTATGGCCTCAATTGGATCATTTGAAACCATCAATATAGACATGATTATAGGCAGAGATCCGATTCCCGTTATCATCACCAGTAGTTTGACTCGTGATAAAAGTGGACGAAATTCATATCCTTTTGCGAGACTTCTATCTTATCGTCAATTATTTAAATAAATCTTTTATGAGTTTTACGTTTCGATGAATAACATAAATATATAAATAAATTGAGGCGTCTTTTGAGAAATAGTGGTCGGGTCTGGTCTGGTCTGGTCTGTGACCGCAGGGGTGTTCCTATTTATGGTCAATGGTGGCCGGCGGGCAGACGAGCCTCGGGAGAGGTCACAAGCTTTTGGCTCGACTGTTGGCAACGGCTATCACCTGTCAAGTACTCAAACAAAACAAACACATAAACAAATACTCACTCAAACTCTTGGAGTTCTTCAGCAGATGATTGCGTTTATGGTGTGAATGGTTGGTCAGCCCGAGTGAGGACAGCCAGTTGGCCAGACTTAGTTTGTGGCCGTTCATCAACTTATTGTCCACTTATGGGCCACTTATGTCTCTCAACTCCGGTCACAACACAAACAATAACTATTGAGACAGAGTCGGGAACGACATTAGGCACAGACGGGAGAGACTGACGACGAGTGCGAGCGCTCACTACTGATGGCTCACTCACTGAGAGAGACGGAGAGAGAGAGACAGAGAGAGTCTGACTCATTGAGGCCTCTCTGAGGGACCGATCACTCATTGCAGCGCAACTTTGTTTACATCTTCGCGCGACCGATGAACTGACCTCTTCTGGAGGCCATTCGGGTGGTCTCTATCGGGAGGAATGGATCTCAATCGGAGACATGCTTTGGACGGACTCTTAAAGTTCTTATGAATACTTTGAATGGCATTTATAACTCAATTAAAACTGAAAACACATTTTATTGTTTGTAAACAAATGACTGAATTTTATAAAACATTGAAAACAATTTGAAAGGAATTAGAATCAAAAGAAACTGAAGAACGGATCGATTGAACCGATCACTGAAGATGTTTATGAAGATCTTCGAAGTATAACTCGCGAATGCGGGCGCCATCGAAGGTCTTATACTTTCGTGAGACAAGACTGGCAATTGTCACCCGCAAGTTCTTCGGCAACTCATTCTGTTTGATGGAACTGATACTGAAGTCGCAGCGGAGAAATGAACCGCTGAAGATCTCGTCCGGACATTGTCTTGCCTTCTCCACAAGAGCCCAGAATGTCTTTGCTGTGACTTTGGAGCACTTGTCCACAATAAGAGACCGCAACGAAGATATCATTTTGATGGTCACCAGAGCCGAGTCGTCCACATTTGGACACTGAGTCAGATCCAAGTGTCTGAGAGTGGGAATGAGATTACAGACAGGGCTGAAACTATCGATCACAATCTTGGTGACATCTACGATGTTCTTCAGCTCAAGCTTTTCGAGTTGACGCCAGGTTAAGGCCATAAAACTGAGATCTTGAGCCGACAAATTGTGAGGTCCGATCATTTGGCCGAAGTTGTCAATTGTGAAAGACCTGACGTCTGGACATCTTTCGACGATTTTACAGATGGGAATCCGAACGTAACTCCAATAGCCAACGAATTTCAAGACCTTTAGTAATGTAAGGGTCGGAATGCATTTGAGACCATCTTCGGTGAACAGCTGTTGACGCTTGTCATCAGAGATGTACAGCTCCAACACCTCAAGTGTTGATTTCAACTGATCGCACATCACTCCAAAGCCGGCGTCATTGAAGAGGACTTCAATTCTCAAAACTACTAATGGAAAGCCAGTTCTGAAGAATTGCCACGAAAGGGAAAGTTCCACTTTAGGACAGCAACGAATGTCCAATCTTTTGAGACTCGATGGCAAAGCCTTCAATTCATTTTCGGTAATGTTTGTTCCGTTGGCCGAAATGACTTCCAGTTTTCTATCGGAGATCATATCGTAAAACATATCACCACTTATGGCAGTGGAGGTCAGTATGAGTCGAACGAGCTCTGGGAATGGCATCGCGTGGTTGTCCTGTTTCCTAAAGGATTTGGTATTAGAGATCCGACACTCAGTCAAATCCAAATGAGTTAGTTTTGGACAGATTTGGGACAATTTCTTAATCACTGTTTCATCGATATTGAATCGGAATAATCGCAAACATTCGAGACTTTCAAACAACTCATTTATCTGTGAGAAGCGATCGATGGCATCGACTAATGATTCCCGACTTTTGAGGGGACAACAGAACTGTTGAACATCGAGGATATCATCGCAATTATCACAACAATCTTCATGTGCTGGGAATCTGATGCCAAACGCATCGGCGCTCAACCACAAGAACTTGCGATCTTTCAATTCTTGCGTCACATTTGGAGTGATTGCGGGCCAAACACGAGTCAACTCAAGACATTTCCAGGCCGTCAGGTTTTGGAGCAAACATTTGATTTCATACGGGAACTGATCCTCTGGTGAAGTGTCCATCGGATTGTCAGAGGTATTGTCGTATAGGCCTTCTGAAGGGTTTGGTTCTGGAAAAGCTTCTTCGAGCTTACGCTTCCTGTACTCTTGTTCTTTGGCATCATGTTCTTTAATCCAATTGTCCACGATCTCCATCAAATGGTCTTCGTCTCTGTAGTCGGGTTTCTTTGGCAAATTGAAGGCTCCCCTCCGACGGCGCCCTCCCATCTCCTCCTCCTTCTCCTCTTTTGGTTCTTCTGCTGGCTCTCCACCGATTGCTCCAAACGATAATTTTTTGACCACATTTTTGACAAAAGAAGACATCTCAAGAACTTTCTGATCACAAATATTAAGAAATGAATGTTTGGACTCAAGGGTTAGATTCGATAAAACTATTTAACGGTTTTCAACGTTTGAAATGTCTTCGCGCGCACCAAACAATTGAAAACTTGAAAGATATTTCAAATTATTTTATCATTTGGTTCTCAAACTCTTTAGTGAATTAATTAACTAAAAGGGAATTTAATTTTAATTTTGAACTAAAATCGATTCTATTCTCTGAATTCAAACGGATTTTCATTTTTTTGTTACAACTCTAAGAAGTCTTCGATGAATAACTGGTGGAATGTGTTCGGTGGCGGCGGCAAAACGCCGAAGAAGGCCGCAAAAAAGGGCGGTCCGAAGAAGAACCAACCAAAGAAACAACCATTAAAACAACCCCCGAAAACACCGCCGCAAAGTACTGGAAAGTCGGCGACAACACCTCCGGCGAAGACCAATTCCAAGACTACTCCGAAGACTTCATCAAACACAGAGACTCCGAAGTCTTCTTCGAAATTCACTTCAATACTCCCAAAAACGACTTCAAAGGATAAAAAGGATAAAAAGGCTGAAAAGAAGAGCATTAAAAAGGAAGAACCGGAACAAAGTAAAGGTCAGGCATCAGTTGATCCGTCCTTCAATCTGAAGGCAATTCAAGAGCATTTCGGTTCAAGACTTTCGCCATTGAATAAGCCGTCCGGTCAGGGCCTCTACGACGTGTGCGCTTATCTGATCCATTGTCCGACACACGACAAGATTGCCATCAGTCGTGAAGAGAAGACAAACTATGTTTGGCTTCCGTTCGTAGCTATCGGTTCGGGTCAGAGCTGGACAGAGGGCGCGATCGAAGGCGCGTATATCGTGATCAGTGGCGGTGAACCGAACGCTTTCGCTGATCTGAGACAACAGAACGCCATCGAAGAAGCGGTTTGTATGGAACTGTTTCGCCTACAACTGCCTCAGACACAGAAGTTTAACATTCGGATCACGTGTTACATGAAATTTGTTCCCAAGAATAAAGAATTTCCGTGTTGTACAGAAACCTCGAGACTAGTTTGGGTGCCTTTGGCTGACCTAAAGGCCGGAAAAATTGAGAATCTCTTCGGTCCAGAGGTCGAGGAGTTCGCTAAAGAGATTCCTCCCGAACCTAATCCAGCGGTTAATGAGTACAGTTTGGATGACGCGTTCAAATACGTCCCGAGAGATCCGCCGCGGAATCTCGAAGAAGATATGCTGAAGTCGACCAACTTTACCGAAAAAGATGTCGAAAGGCTTTACACAGACTTCATTGAACATTGTTTTCCGTCCTTCTTCATGACGAAGACATCTTTCAATGATTATATGTTTAAATATGGTTTTGAAAAGATGGACAAAAAGTTGTTACTTCTGTTCAATGCCTTCAATTACAATAAGAACCAGTTCTTGAGTTTCTATGAGTTCTTATTAGGTCTGACATCGATTGAACCGATGGCCACAAACGGACTCTCGCGCATCAAATTCGTGTTCAAATACTTTGATGTCGATCAGGACGGCCTCCTCAACGAAGCCGAGTTCTCGGCTATGGTTCGCGAACTCAATCCGAACGATAAGGACGCGACCATTCAGAAGAAGGCCAAAGAGGCGACGAAAGCGATTGGACAGGAAAAGGGTAAAGGAATCGATTTCGAACGGTTCTCACGCGCTGTCGGCTCACATAAGTTCCGCGGAACGAGTGGTCTCTGCCGTTCGAATCGACCGATCGTCGCACAGATCTCCCGATCGATGGCCACCAGAACACTGAAAAAAGTGTCGGGAAAGTCGACTTTAGGAGCGATTCTGGCCGACAGAAAGTATAAGAGCGTCTGTCAGACCTGTCAGGAGAAGAAGTATGAGTTCGCTACTCATATCGTCCATCTCAACGAAGAGGGCTGTGTTGGGGCGAAGTTGTTGCCAGAGTTTTCTCAATTAGAAAAGACTGAAAAAACTGAATCACAGGAAAAGATCGGGAAAAAGGAATCGCAGGAAAAGAGCGAATCAAAAGAGAAAATCGAAGCGAAAGATAAGACCGAACCCAAAGACAAGACCGGAAGCAAAGAGAATAGTGAAGAAAAAAGCGATTCAGAGAATCCGGTGAAGTCGAGTCCCAGTTCTTCCGGAATCATAAGCTTTTCGAGTGAAAAGTTCTCTCGAGATATCGTTTGGAACCGAAAATCTGTTGCAAACTATTTCATCCAAAAAATACGAGCTTTCAATCTGAAGAAAGGCACTAAAGACCAGAAGAAGGGTCTTATGGACAGTGAGGCCGAGAGACCTGAGTTTGTTAAGCGTCTCAAAGAACTGTGCGCTGAAGTGTCAAAGATTGTGGCACAGGATGACAGGTGTTGTAAAGTGACGTCACCCGCGTTTATCGTCGGCGACATTCACGGAAATCTGGAGGACTTGATGACAATGGAAAAGGTGTTGTGGAAAAGTATGCCAATAGTAGCCGCAAATTATGTATTTCTGGGCGATTACGTGGACAGAGGACAGTGGGGTCTCGAGTGTGCCCTTTATCTCATGTGTCTTAAGCTCTTGGCCCCTAACAAAGTGGTAATGCTTCGCGGGAACCACGAGGTCCGAGAGCTACAGAAGACCTACACCTATAAGAAGGAATGCGACCAAAAATATGGTAAATTCGGTGAAGAAGTCTTCGAAATGACGAATAAAGTGTTCGATAAACTTCCGTTTTGTGCGGTCGTCGACGACGCCATCTTCTGTGCTCACGGAGGCATTCCCTGTACGACCAGACAACTCGACAAAATCAATGAAGTCGGCAATGATTTACCCGATCCGGAAAGACAGTCAGCCATCGCGTGGGAAATCCTTTGGTCAGATCCGATCGGAGCCCAAGAGTTTACCGAAGCAGCAGATCTTCTTCAGGTCAGAGTTGACACCGCGCGTGGATTTCTCACTAATCAGAAGCGCGGAACTGCTTTTCTTTACGGCGAAGAAGGAGCCAATACTTTCCTACAGACCAACGGATTGACTCATATCGTGCGCGCACACGAAGTGCCCGCTTATGGCTATACGTTTCACTTCGGTAACAAATGTACGACAGTCTTCTCGTCGTCACACTATTGCGGGAACAACAACGAGGCCGCTGTCATTCACGTCGACAATGAGAAGCTTCGGGTCGTCCGACTCGACACTGTCAACAATGCCGCCGCTTCTTAGACATTAGGAACAGTCGGAACACAATTTATGAAAATATTTATTTGTTTCCAATTATATTATCATTTATGAAGAAATATATTTGAAATATCTGTCAATTTTTAAAATAAATAACAAATACTTTTATTTCTCTTTATATTTATTCATTAATCAACTGAAATATTAATTGCAATTAAATTAGAACTAAATAAGGAATAAATAGAACCGGTTTTAGAAGAAGAAGAAGATTGACATCAGAAACGGTGATAAACAGTAGCTCTCATTATAAGTGTAGTCATTGAGATGTCAAAGACATATGACATCCAAACTTTGTTTAATGAGATCTGTATTTATTATCATTACATTTGAACGAACGCACAATCAGACCGACCACTGACCGCATCCAAGATTACCATATCTGACTTGAATTGTCTGATTTTGACCTTTTCATCCGATTTGACGCAATTTTAGTTTAGTTATGGTAATAATTGTGAATTTGGTCCGAAACTATTTTGCCGACGCCGTGACCCCAACCCTTCCAACCCTACCCCCTGTGGTCATCAGTGGTGGTCATCAATAAGTATTTCAATAGAAAATTCAGTGAAGATATAGAACTGAAGTAATGAGAAACGATAATATTGTTTGCGAGCAATTGAGTCGTCCTTAACGTCGAAATTCCTATTATTCTAACGATTCGTCATTTGTATTATCACTGAATGAATGATAGATGAAAATCAATTTCTCCCGAACTCATCCGAAAGCAAACCATAACCAAAGCAAATATAGTGTTGAGAACACGAAAATTCATAAAATCATAGATGAAATTCCATTCACCACAACATTCATAAGCGATCACTAATTTGATTTGCATTTCGGAAAACATTACGAAACAGACATTTATTGGCAAAACATATCGAAAATCTTCTCAATAGTCGTTCAATAGATCTTATTATATATGAAAACATCAGTAGTTTAGGTCATAAACCATGAAAATTGTTTATGTCTTATGACAGAAAGTATTCGAAACCATGATATTGAGAATGATAACCATGATATCAATTGCGAAATATAATTATTCTTTTTATAATTTTATTTAAACTTAGGATTTTAGGCGCCATTCAAAACAAATTTACCGAAACCTCAGAAAAGAAGATAAAAAATCGTTTGAAAATTCGAAATCAAATCTAATTTTAAGAATAATCACAAGAATAACGCGATTTTCTTTGATTTTAATTATTAGAAATCGATTTAAATTTCAATATTCTGTTAAATATAAATCAACCGTCGCTTCGATCAGACGTCTAATCAGTGGAAGAACTTTTCGCTCAAAACTCCTGATTTCACTGAAGAATAAGAAT